>SNQJ01S0048557.1:22219-47614 GCA_010110895.2 Picea sitchensis
GATATGTCCGGGGAGCGCTGGCTGTGAAGCAAATCAAACGTATCTGACTGCATACCCGTTGATGCAAGCAGTTGAGTAGAATGACGATGATGAGATGATAGGGTACTTTTTCCATGGAATGCAAGGCCAATATAATAACATAAAGAGGATCCAGAGAAGCTGAAAGCGAGCTAACAGACAGGCGTATCGATCACCGATCACGGAAATTACATGCTCAGCGGTTCTCGTGACGTCAGACTGTTGTTTCGGAAGTTGATTTTAAGATTCTTTTAACAAAGCTAGTCATGGTACGGAGAGAATTAGGCGTCGACGTGAAAAGTTTCAGAATGACATCAAATCGTAGTACCGTGTTGAATTGCGTTGGCTGCGTGAAGCCTTGCTTTTATTTTTGATAATCCACAAGAAGCGACTGATCGTAATGGTACTGCCTGTGAGCTTACTAAATTAGACGTCATCTTGATGACAGAACTCAATTAATATATATGATATATATGAATGAATTTTTCATATGTGTAGGTTTGTGTGGGATTTAGGTTTCATCGGGTTATTGGTTCAAATCTCATGGGAAGGATTGATGGTGAAGTTATTTGTGGGAAATAAAACTGTCCCATGAAACATCCAACCCAACATCTCACTCATGAACAAATAATTCTTCCATCCAACATTAGAGACTGACCTAACCTACACTGAACTAATTATTTTCACAAGTTTGATTCTTTGTTGGAACTGGTCATTCCAACAATAGACAAGTTTTATTTAAAATTGTTTGCAGAAATCATTCAGTACTAAGACATGAATAATTATGCAAAAGATAAAATCATAATGAAGTGCAAGTTTAGCAGAGATGATGCAACCAAAGCAAAAGAAAGAAAAAAAAAACACAGATCATGATGAAGTATAACAAGAACAAGAATTTGACAAAGATGAAGAAAAAAGATCAAACTAGTGATAGAGGAATCAGAGTTGCAACAACGAAAGAAATAGGTGATGAGCCTCTATGTGTGTTGTGGAAAGCAGGGATCTACATAGATGTGTTGTTCATCTCATGTGTATGTCCTAGTTAATCTAAATGGCAATGGTAATAAATTCATTCTAGAGTCTTGGAATTATTTTTTTGTTAGGATTTATGACTCTAACAAATAGCAAGTGATTATGGAAGATTCAAGAGTAAGACTAAACAAAGATGTCAAAGATACAAGTGAAGATGTCAAGTATGTACATGATTACATGAAAACTTTCTTTTTATGAATTATTATATCTTGTTGATGTTTTGAAATCATGCATGGATGTTTGATGTAATGATAAATCAAAAGATAGTTGTGGCTAGAAGGAAGTGATAGCTAAATGTTTGTTCCTTTCAATTATTCCTTGATGAAAAAATGTTTCATGAATATTGCACTATAAGTCCTCATTGGCAAGTGCAAAGTATGTAAGATTGAGATGGATGCATCCCGTATCTAAACTATTTTCTATTTTCCTAGAGAACTAGAGAGTACCATGGTTGGATACCTAGATGTTTTGATAAATGGAAGTATGACCATAGGATGGCCAGTTGCTTAGTCTTTATGGTCAGGTTGATGTTAGGCCCTGGAGTACAACAAGTTCCCAATCAATATGAGGTATCAATGGTACATTTGGTCGTACATGTTCAAGATAATAGTTCTACAAGTATGTGAAGAAGTATGGACACTTATTTTGATTATAAGATGGATCAATTGGTTGGTGTGTTCAAACTCATGGAGGGATGTCTTGGTTGAAAGCCAGATGACTCAAATCACGACGGGTCAAAAATAACCTAAGTTTTCTCTCACTTAAGAGTAGATGAATTCATCTTACGTGTGAAAGTGCATCTTTGTCCTTGGGAATATAGGTTGAAATAGCCATTCAATCCTTCTTGAGCATGGGTATTTCCCTGAAAAGGGAAGTTATACAACCATATATGGAGTCGTGAACACTTGGATTTGGATGTCCACTCTGGGTGATGTTAGGAGACTGAACAAGGAAGGACAAGGATAGGTCTCAACAGAGAGTGGGTGCATCAATTGCACTATAAGTTATTAGCAAAATTATTTACTTGTGTAGGGAGAGTGGAAGTGTTTGAGATTACAACAGTAAAGACAAGGATAGAGATGTTACACCAAAGAGAGTTCTTTTGAATTTGATTCAAAGGAAGCTGATGACTGTGGAAGTCTTGAGGCAACATAGAGAGTTCTAGGAAAATATATTTGTTGGGCTCTGAACATTGTAATCCTCTCCAGAAACTGTAGTCTTCCCTTGCTTCAAACTCATATTTCCATGGATCCCCGAAGGAATTGACCTCGGAATTGAAGTCGAAACCTGCTCTATTCTAACGAATTGGAAGCCTAGATGTTTCTGTTGTGCCCCGAATTTACAAACAGGACAAGTAGAGTGAAAACGAATCTGGTACAGTAAGGCAAGGTGCCTATGTTACCAATGTACAAGCCTGCAAGTGGAGTAAGAACGAATCTGCTATAGTAAGGCGAGGTGTCCATGTTGCCAATATACAATCCCCAAAGCGAAACTTTGACACAACATGGTGTGTACGTGGAAATCCAGAACAAGTGGGATATTTTTGGCCTTTCATGAATATCATTTTGAATAGTACATAGATTAATTACAAAGCAAATATGTCTCAGGAAGTAGTCAGGTACAATAAGATAGTGGCAATAGATCCTAGGGTAGTTGAACGTGTAAGAACGCAATGAGAATCAGATCTCTGTAACTTTAAAAAATATATTCCATTGTCATGATCAGTACCGAAAGTTTGATAGATTTGAACTGCCCATGTGGCCTTTGTTGGTCTTTCAATCTGCTTATTACAGTCAGGCACATAGGTTGGAAGTGAAAACGGTTCCATACAATCCCTGTAATACACTGATATTGCTTAATTGGCCTTTCAAGAGCTCTGTAGTGGAATGCCATTAACTAATCTATTATCTGTTTGTTTACAGTAGGTTTGGAAGTGAAAATGATTCCATACAATCCCTGTAATACACTGATATAAATATCCCTTTCCATACCATCTTTACCTTTGAACCGATGGCTCTGATACAACTCAACTGTAACTTGTGATCCAAAATTTGATTGTAAAAGTATAGCATTTTAAGGCTGCAATATGGATGATGCTTTTACCCTCGTTGACAATGACAAGGACACAAAGAAAAGCTTACAATTGACATCAAAAGATTACAGATAAAAATTATCCGACTGCATACCCATGCACGACAGGCAGTTCAGTAGGATAACGATGACAGGGCACTTTTTCCATGGAAATGATGAAATGCAGGGCCGATATAATCACATACAGAGGATTCATATAAACTGAAGGGGAAATAACATACACGCTTATCGATCTCCAATCACGCATGCCACATGATCATCTATGCTGGTGAAGTCAGATTGTTGTTTTGGGGGTGCATTGTAAGAATTTTCTAACAAAGCTGCTCATGGTTGAAACTTTTAATTCGCTGAAATTGTAGAATAGTTCCAAAGGTTGACCAATGCATTCCGGCGTTTTCTACCATCCATTAAAAGTGTCACCTCTGTAACAATTTTTCATTTGAAAATATTCAAATAATAAATATATAATAATAGTTTATAAATGAAGACTATATTCCCTAAGATCAAGTTGAATTAAAATTAAGGAAGGAAGTTCAAAAGGTAAAATAAGTCAGGAAAAAGGGAAAATGGGCAATATTTAAAAATCTAAAAGCTATTGTTAGAGATAGAGACCACATGGATAATAATAAATAGGAATTTGGGACACTGGGGATCCTTTTTTGGAACTGTAGTGGCTTTCCATGATACAAAGGTCTGATGATAAGTTGGATCCCAAGTGATATTGATATTTGGATTCTAAGAAGTTGGATTATAAGTTGGTTTATGTTAGCTCTCTAAGAAACTCTTTGGGGTTGAAGGCCAAAGATGCTTGGTAACTTAAGAATATGATAATTAGGTATGCTTGGATCAATGGGACAACTCAATGACTAATGAAATGGACAATCTTATCATGCATTTGAATAAGACAATGCTTTTAGAAATCAATAATCAGGCAAAATAGTTTAACAAGGGATGAAGAATACTAACATTGATAACCAAATACAACAGTGTGCAGGGTCATACAAGATAGCAAGAAGTTCTTTAATTCAAGTTTATGAGCTTAATAAAGAGATGACAGTCCTTAGAAGCTAAGACAAACTGAAGTAAAGTATAGAATGATGAAGTACATGGAAAAATATGATATTGAAGGCAAAAGAAGACTGTGATTCTATTATCAAAATAAGAGTCTATTACAGTAGCAAAATGTATCCAAGATTGAACCATTTGTTCATCTCATATGAAGAGCTTATTCTCCTGTCTACTCCTACACTAACCAACCATACTGCCTCTTGGTTAAGTAAATGTTGACTTCCATAACAACCATCCAAGTAACTTCAAAACTGAAGAAACCTTGTCTCTGTCACTGCTCAACAAATGATGTTTGAAATGTAAAAATAGTGAATAAAACTCATTCAGGAAAATATTCTTACCCGTAAACATGAGAGCGCTGAAGAAATCTGAAATTTTCAAGTTTCCTGAAATGTATGATTCCATGAAGGCTGCCACCGGGTCTTGGAAACAGAGACCAGAAACATACTGATCCTCGGGAGAAAACTGTACATCTATAGCAGCCTCCTGCTCAGCCGTGACTGTTCTTTTGCTAGAAGATTGATCACCTTCTAGTTCTCTTGAGATTAACTTGAGATCATTAATCATAATGAATTTCTCTTCAAAAAAATGGTCAGAGGATGATGATGAAACAGTGTCAAGATCATAAGAATAAAGATCAGTTGAAAAAATATAATTGCTTATGCAATCATTGATTACCATAGGCTCATCCTGGTTAGCAAACTGATCATAACATTCTGACTCATACCTGTTTCTGGAGCACTCAGAAAATATTGAAAAACTCTGACTTGAATATGAAATAGACTCACATGCTCATTGTTGTTCACAAACTGCTTTACATTCATAATCTCCATGTTCAAAATCTGAACCATACTTACTACCTTCTTGATCCAAAATGGAAACATACTGACAGTTTTCTTGCTCATAAGGATGCAGATTTTCAGAATATGATAGCGTATAAGTCCTCTTGGTAGCACATATGTTCTCTTCTACCTCATGAGCATCTCCAAACAACTGAGTTAAGAAAGAAGACTTCCTTTCTAGTAGAAGAAGGGCAAGTTCTGAATGAAGACACATAACATAATGTATCATGGAAATTGTCTCTGTAGGCCGGACCTTCAAAGGCATGTCATGGTAGATGCTGTAAAATATTCAATTGAAGATAGACAAAGTTTCACCCTTCTCTCTCTTCAAAGCATAAAAATCAACAAGGTATGAATCTAGTGATTTCTACTCACCCCGGTACTTCGCAAAAGCATTAGAGAACTCAATCCAAGAGCCAATAGAATCATCTCTCAAACCTTTAAACCATGCAGCAGCATCTCTGATTAGAGATTTCGAGAAAAATCTCATGATTACATCTTCATGAACAATCTAAAAACGATCAACAAAATCCTCAAAGGATTCCAAGTGCCTCTTAGCTGAAACTTGATTCTCTCCATAAAACTGGGGAAGATATTCATAATAGTCAAGAGGATAAGGATGAAGGGGATAGGGAAGCCTTAAAGGTTTAAACATCTTCATCTTGATATTGGTTTGAAAAGAAGTGGGCAGCTCTTGAGGAATAAGAGGTTGATGAAAAGTTACAACAATAATGACAGCAGGTACTGAAGTCTGAGTAGGTTTAGAATCAATTTCAATCTCTACAAAGTTAAATGGCTAATCAATTTCAAAAGGAATTTGAATACAATGTTCATTTTTATGAATGCACTAAGGTAAAGTTGTTGAATCTACTTCTATAATGAAAACAGGCTGCAAGCTTTCCTCTTCTAGGGTGGTATATATACAAGAAGAATGATAAGTTTCCGAATATACAAAACAGAAAATAATTCTCTTAACATGCGAAGGAAAAAGCATGAAAGAGTTGATAAATAAATACAACAGTTCATGAAGCAAACTGATAAACTGATATCTGGAATCAAACTTCAGCCTCTTCATCTTTTGTCAACTGGATTTTCCCCCAGTGGAGTCTTTGAAAACTCAGACGGATCAAGGAAATTAGGAGATTTGTAAAACTTCCCTAGCAGAAGGGCTAGGTTTTCTTCTTCTTTAACAAACATATTTTGCAAAATAGACTCTATCATAGGAAGACTGGTATGGGTATAGGTATAGATCTTTTCTGGTTTTGTTTGCAAAGAATTCAGAGAAGAGCAATAGTCCTCTTCAGAGGCAGATGGGTTAGCTTCTTTCCCTAACCTATGTACAGAAAGATTCTCAGGAAAAGGATTTATAACAACAAAATCTATAGAAGGTTCATCACCCTTTAAATCCTCTGATTCAAACACAATTTTCTGAAAAGAAGAAGATTCAACAAAAGTAGACTTAATGGAAGGTGTTCTAGGTACAAATAAAGAAGCAGTAGCTCTTGAGATATCTGATCTAGATGTCCTTGCGGCTATGGAAATTTGCCTTTGTAGAGATCTTCCTCTTCTGATGATCTTCTTGAATAAGCAACAGGGGTTGCTGGTGGACTCTGTTGATTTTCTCTTATATGAGCCTTTCTCTTCGAAGCCATAGTTCTTCAATGGAGTCGCCAGATAGAAAATTTCAACCAATAAAATGTCCAGGCTTTGTCTATCATCAAAGTTGGATCTATGTCGTGTCCCAAGGAAGCTGAGCTTCAATATCCTCTCCCCGGCAACAACGCCAATTTGTTATCTCTCCAAGAAACTCTTTGGGGTTGAAGGCCAAAGATGCTTGGTAACTTAAGAATATGATAATTAGGTATTCTTGGATCAATGGGACAACTCAATGACTAATGAAATGGACAATCTTATCATGCATTCGAATAAGAAAATGCTTTTAGAAATCAATAATCAGACATAATAGTTTAACAAGGGATGAAGAATACGAACATTGATAACCAAATACAACAGTGTGCAGGGTCATCAACATATCGTTCCTCTTGTACAGTGTGATGTTTGTTTCCACTGGATCGAACGGTATTACACTGATATACCCATCCTTCAAGCTCGGATTAAAACACTCACAACTCAAAGTGAATCACTGAGACAAGAAAATCTCGACCTCAAAGTAAACGAAGAGAGGAAAGATAAACACCTTAAGAGGACAGGGAACATATTGATAAAAAAACACAACCAATGTTAAAGCAATAATTAATTCTGAACTACCTGACCCATCGTTAGTCAATTGTTGAAATGGTAAACCAATTTTCCCCTTATTATATTCATGTCATCTATTTTAAATTGAATTGGTTTGAAATTGGATTTTGTTTGCTAAGATAAGATTGGCTACATAATCTTTGGATTCTGTAGCCAAGTCATTTTTAAATAAAAAAAATTAGAAATTAGTTGTTTATAATTGTCTAACTTATTCTTGTTTCATTTTTCAGGAAATAGTAGATCCTGTTGTTAATCATATGGGGAGAACATGTTCGATTATGCATTTGAATGATTAGTATTTCCTTTTCTATTTGCTTTGTAAAAACTTTTATTAATTTTTTAGAAGAAGCAACTCAGTTATGAGTGGCTGTTAGCCCTCTATTTTTGTAATATTTTTGATCTCATGAAATCCTATCCTATCCTAGGAGATAGGAAAATGGGATTTCAAATCACTTTAAATACTGTTCATTTTGTAAGTAAAAGACATCTTGGCCTGGAACAAACGATGGACAAATGATTTTCAGAACTTAATGGAACAACTTATAGCATTTCGTCTTTAGACCAATGTGAATGTTGTCTCATTTATGTTTCGTTTCTCTTATTTTGGAATATTAATGTGTTGTATAGCTTTAATCTCAATGATATATTATGTTCCATTGTATTCATGTTTTAAATGTTGTTCATGATTTGTTGTTCCATATGTTATGACTATGATCATCATATCAATTTTAATATCAGGATTTTACTTTGATGTTTAATTTATAGATAAAAATGAATGATTTACATAAATTTTTCTCTGACTGTAATCGTTCGTAATTATAAGATCATTAGATCATATGTGTCCACTATTCTATCTTAAATCCTAGAGGCCGATACACACCTTGAATTTATTTAGGAAAATTTTAGTATAAGCCTACTGCAGATTTCTTTCACAGGCGGGGTAGCTGGATGTTTTCGATCAAACACAGGCACAGACACATTAACAAACTAATAACAGGTTAGCTTCACCTGCTTCTAATTTTTTGTCATTTTATTTACTAGTGAAATAGAACAGTCTTTGATTGGCTTTTGACCATCATTTTTATCCTATTTCTAATCATGTTTTAGTTATAATTGTTAGATAGATGATTATAAAACTGAAAATATAAAGAATATGTGCTTTCTTTATCTTCTTTTGAGAATGATTATAAAACATTGATTTTGCAAGGCTTTCAGTTAAACTTGCAACCTGTAATTATAGTTTTTTAACATTAGTTAGTTTATTTCTTTTCTTTGTTTTAGGATTTTCATTGGCTAACAGAGCCATTAAACCCGTTAGAATAGGTTACATCAAATGGCTTGGGTTAAATAGACAACCCTAGACCGGATCTATTCTCCCAGTTGACGACAAGTCAAATTTTCCCATCAACAAGATTGAAATCTTGGTCGCACAACAAGGAGGATAAAAGAGGTATCCTCTTCAGACGGACAAGTTTAGATCGACACGATATCTATAACAGGTCGTCTTACAGACTTATGTCCCAAGAAGCCTCAGGAGCTAAGTTGGGGCATGCAGACTATTAGTCAAAAGCATAAGTTCACAAGGAGATGAATGAATACACCAATCATAACCATTCCACACAGAAACCATTTATAGATACACATATATACATAAACACATGCATTCATCCATTATTTCAGTTCAATACATAAAGTAGGAAAATACTTATCAGAACCAGATAACGTGAAGCGACTGTTGAAAGGGGTGCTTGTTTCCTCCCAACCATAGGCTCAGTCACTCCTAATGAATTTACCACTAGCCACCCCTGAGCTAGACCACAATTATCTGAGATATAATCATTTCTTCGGGCTCAACGATAGTAGGAATGGAGGTTACTCTTCTGCTCCCTCAAGATCTTGGAAACGGTTTACACAATACCAAGCAAGGAGGGCCAACCTCATTTATCAACTTGTATCATAATCCTGCTAGCCATTTCCCTACGACCAGAATGCTCATTTCTTAGCTCTTCCTTGAACCTGAGAGCTTAGCCTCTCGTCTTTGCACTCTTCACAAGTCTTCCTCTGCCCCCCACACCTTCCTTTTTTACCTCTTTCAGCAAGTTTGTGTGTGTCTTGAATTCCCAGTCTGTGGTTAGGTATGAAAGCCTTACAGATGGGTGTTATGCCCCATCCCCTCATTAACTCTTGACGCGGTCTTCCCACCTACCAGCCTGACTGTAATTTATTTCTGGGTCAGAGGATTGTTCTGGTCCTGAGAAATTAAATCCAGTAAGGTACTGGTTTGGTGGAGGTTAACGCAACAATTCCTGGTCCCTTCACCATCTCTTTCATAAAAAAATTGGTCTCTCTTAGTACACCCCTCATTTCCAGTAGTCATGCAACACTTATCCATTTCTTAGTAAATATCATAATTTATATTCATTGACCTTTTATACAAAGGTCCATCCAATCAAATATTCACACATATTGCATTTTCCATAGTCTCTTGGCCCATATAGTTCTATTTACAAACTGTGGGAAACAGGGTGTTACAAATATGGAATAAATTTTAGGTGAAATTGAGTGGATGTTAGTACTAGTATAGATGCATTTTAACTCTAGAATTATCATTCCTGAAGAGGGATCAAATCCATAGAGGTACAAACCTTCTCTCAAGTTTTATCACTCTGAAAAGGTGTACACCTCAAAAGATTTGATTTCGCTCATGGCATGATAGATCTAGATTTAAGATGGATCTATGCTAGCTTACTTTCAATTACATGAATAATGATGTAATTAAGGGTAAGGTGAGAGAAATACTTGAGAGGGTGAGGATGAAAATGTAATCCTCTAGGAGAAATTCAATCTTCATCCTCAATTGAGAGAGTGTTTTGTTTCTCACCGTCAGAATCATCCAACAACTACTTTATTAGTGATTTATTGTTTATCAATCGCTATTATTTCTATAGCACTACTCAAAATAAGTGGCGGTGAGGGATTTTTATGTGAAATTTGTTATGATAGGATTCCAATTGGGTTCCCAACAAAGGAATTGCCTTGTAAGAATTTACTTCATTGTCAATTCATCATACAATGGTTTTGTCTTCAACTTATATGCCCACTATGCAAACATGGGTTTCAATAGATTTTCTCATGTTATAACTCCTTATATAAACATTGTTGAACTCTTTATCTCTTCATTTATCTACTAAATACATGTTACTCTATGTGATTTTTTAACAAAATATAATATAGATAACAATTACTATTGCCTAGAGATATGGTGTTTGTTCTTTGTGTAGAATGGTTAAATATGTTAATGAGTTTGTGCCCTCTATAGGATAGTTACAGATGTTAAGGTGTTTGTGCTCTCAATTTGAAATTATCTATACTAATTTATATAATAGTAGGTTTAGCATGAGTATTCAATAGGAAGTTAATCCCCCAAATTGTTTTAACCATTATGAATTTTTTTTACTTTCAATTACACACACACAAATAAAGTTGATATTGACATTAGATAGAGGTTGAAATATTTTATTTAGGGATGACATTGAACATTTTTTGTTATTAATACTTTATTTTTATTTTTAAAGTGCCACGTATCGAATCCATGTTGAGCATGAAAGGAATTTCACAGATCCCTCATAGTGGGCTCTACAAATCACCTCTCAATGAAATAAGTGATAAATTTACTTAGCACTGTTGATTAATTGGGTTGATTTTCATTGATGTCAACCCTTGAAGAAAGTTCGGTAGCGAATTCTGGTAGCACAAAGGTTTGGGTAATGGACCCAAGTTTGTTTGATATATAATGGTATGAGTTTTAATATATTTGAAGGTAAGACTATTCTATATGGATAGTACATTTCATTCCATTTCCAGTGGTATGTGGAACATCACATAACTCCTCACGGTTAGAGAGTTATCGCCATGTGAAGTTGGAGAACCCTGATGAGTCATCTAGAAGCCCCAAACGGTCAAAGTAGTCAAAGTGGTTGCAAAGAAGAAATTATTTAAATAATAAAGTGAAGTGATGAGTGTACTATAAGTCAAGTGGATACAAAATAAATTATTTAAATAATACAGTTAATGGAGAAATTACTAAGTGGACATGTGGTTAGAAGTGGGTTAACCCTAAAATAAGGAAACTGGGTTAAGATGGTTAAAAGGTAACCCCTTGAGGAAGAAAAATGAAAGTATAAATAAGAGGCAATACTCTCTCATTTTAATAAAACTTGATCATATTTTTTTTTTTGTAAATAAAAAAGTGGATCCTTATATTAATTATGACTATAAGCTTACAAAAAAGACTTGTGGCCTATCTGTGTACACCAAAAAGCCTTCACAGTTTTCCCGAAGTCCAAATCCCCGAAACCTTCAGAATAGATCAACGGTCCATGATGGACCGCAGCCAACGACTGCGATCTTTCTGTGACTTTGCGCTTCACAATGTCGAAAGAATAACTTTCTCTACTATGCTTCGGACTCTTGATTGTCGAGTTCCCGAAATCATATGTCGGTTCTTGATCTTCTACGTTGACGCTTACGGTCGCCCTCTCTTCTGAGATTTTGATCGTTTATGACTTGGAAGAATTTCTAAGTAGTCTAGCTGGGCAAGCTCCTTGCATTGGAACTAGAGGGATGAGCTTTGAGACTGCCTAGATTCATGGAGAATGATTTGTTGCATAGGGTCAACCCTTGCATTGGCCAGTCTGTTCCCAACTTTGTTTTCACTTCAGCGAATGTGTGAGGGGGGTTAGAGTTAGAGAGGGTCTAAGAAGTGCCTAGAAGTTGTAAAGAGGGCCAAGGAGGTTCCAACTGGGAGTGATTTTCCCTGGATTTCTTCCATTCAGGATTTTTGTCGCCAAGTCTATTATGATTTTGGAGTCCCCTTCAATGATCAGACAGGTGAGGTTTTGATCTAGAGCCATTTGCACTCCTTTGATTAGACCCCAAATTTATGCTGAATTGTTGGTGTCACGTCCGATATTTTCTGCAATGAGGCTTTGAATTTGGCCCAAGCTATTTCTTATGAGCGTTGCATAGCCTGAGTGTCCTGGATTGCCTTTTGAAGCACCATAAAAGTTTACTTTTGGGAATCCAGGCGAGGGAGGGAGCCATTTGGAGGGGTTGAGGGATTTTGAATTTAGGGGGGGCTTCTGAGGAGGGGTGGAGTGTGAAAATGAGAAGCCCTAAGAGTTGAGGAGCGAGAGCTCACATGGGTCATTGGGGAAGTCTTCCTTGGTCCACAATTGTAGCTGAAGAGTTTCCTGGAGATGCAGGAGGATTGTATTCCAGAGGAGGGTGGGAGGAGAGGGCTGGGAATGAAAGATTATTTTGTTCCTCTCTTTCCATATTTTCCAGACTATGAAGCCTAGTAAGAGTTGTGAGGTTCTGTTCAGGATAGGACTATTGAAGGAACCAGAGCCCCAATCCATGATGGTGCTTATGATATTGTTTTTAACTCGTTTGGATCTTCTCATGGGTTGAGTGGCCTAGTTCTAGATGTTCTCACTGAATGGACAGTTGTTTAGGAGGTGCTCCATGGTTTCTGCCTGGAGATGACAGAGATGGAAAATGGAGGGGCCAATGAAACCTTGTATTTGAATATTGTCCTAGGTTAGGATCTTGTTCTGAAGTAGAAGCCAAAGGAATGTAGAGATTTTGGACCAAAGTTTTGATTTCCATATTGTTGTCCAGATGATATCTTTTTGAAGATTATGGAATTTCTCCTGAAGAGTGTATCCCTCCTTAAGAGTGAAGCTTCCATGAGGTGTGTATCCCCTTATGAGAATGTCTTGGTCTGTGCTTTTCTGAATTCTCCTTTGGGATGTTGCTTATTTCCAGTACTGCAGATCACATTCCATTGCCACTTGGAGTTCCTGATGGGTAGATTTCCAGCATCGCCAGGGAGAGTTGTTGGGGGTATCTGTCCACAAATCTACCACTTTGAGAGTGGCAAGATCTTGAATGTGATTTTCGTAGGATTATAGAGTTTCTTCCAGTTGTAGCAGTGGCATTTGTTGCAAGGAATCTGTCCAAAATAGGGCAGTCTACCCATTGATAACTTCCCATAAAGCATGTTCTTGTATGATTGGCCAATTTTTCCAGGCCGCATTCTAGATGTTGTGGTGCAGACCTCTTTCCCTCAGGCCGAGATCTGCGCAGGATCTTCTCTAAACCTCTACAAGGGTTATTTAAACTCCTTGCCTAAGCCGCAAAAGATTTCGGGTCTAGTGAGTTGGGGCGCCTCGAATACTATGCCCTGTCCCTTGGAAATAGCCGAAACGTGAAATGAAAAAGGGCTAAGGTGTAAGCCCCTGTCTTCAACCCCTTTTCCTATAGGACCACAACCAATCCTTATGCAAGCACCTTTCGCAACTCACGAATTCGCGAGTTGGAGCACCAACTTCTCGTGCCCTCCCCTTGTGAATCCCCGAAATGTGGTTCGCCAACGAAGGTTGATTCTACCCAAAGCGACGGGTGCATGCCACCTGTCCACATGAATTTTCCGGCTTTCGTGACTCAAGCGGGAAACCAAAATCCATTCCTCTTCCTCTATGGATCCTTGGCTCCAAAATTGTACTTCGGTGAGATCGATGGTTGTGTGCCTCCCTCGATCCAACGGTCCTAGCTGTATCAGGATTTCGCCAACTAGAAATCTACTACACTTGACCCAAACCACTGGTCACTCGATTCCCTGAATTCTGATACGCGAATTCACATACGAGATCAATGGTTCTTGTTGATCTGGATCTGACAGTCACTACTCCTCCTGAGATTATGGGTGTTAAAAAGACACTCAATCCTAATCTCTTCGTTGTTCTAAGAGATCCAATGGTTCACGGGATTTTGGCACTTCCTCTTGAAGCAAGTCAACCGTCTGATTCAACTTCTCAAGGACTTCTAGCCAGACAACTTGGCCTCCTTCCTCCAGAACATAACTCCTGTGAACCAATTCAATCTCTATCTCCCTTTGGAACAATTGAGAGGTTCTAATTCTCCTAAGCTTCCACTTGCAAACTCAAGGCCTCCAGAAGGGTCCTTACACGCACTCCTTGCGGCAATTTTTCAAATACCCTTTGGTTATTTAGGGTCTTTGACTTCGTGCACTCCTTGCGACAACAGTCTCTCAATTTCTCTCTTGGATTTGTAAAATCCAAGACTCCACCCAGCCTGCGCACACCTTGTACGGCTTTGTTCTCTACTAGCACGCTTTGCCTGTAAAGACACAATTTGAATCTCCTTTGAGGGTCCTGAGATGAAACACAGAACCTGGTCGACGCACTCCTTGTGGACCCTCCACTGCACTCTTTGCAGGCGTTCTCAGAAAGAGAAACAAGTGAAACTCATTCACCCCTTATCCAGAATTCAAACATTCAACATAGAATTCTAGAGCATACACACACACATTGGCATTTAAATAGAATGCACACAGAGAATGCAACCAAGTCTGCAACATACCATTTAACAGGTGGTTCCAACAACCATAACAAACACATAGATTGGAATCAAAACTTTCTTCTATTAAATCCAGTGCTCCTGTACATGGCCAATAGAAACTGAAAATGCATAAAATTCTCTATCCTCCTATATTCCTCTCTGCAACTCTACAACTTATGAATTCTGAATTATGTTACCATGATACAAGGGTTGAGGGTGTCTATCATTTGTTTTCCCTCCTACCTCCTACACTCCTAAAACTGTCTAATCCATTAAATTGAATCTACCTACTTGCATTCATTATGCATAAATGCCTCTACATTCGACAGATGAGAGCAACGCTCAATATCTGTTTACAATCTCCAAAACACAAAAGTAAGTACGCTTCCCTAGATATTACATTAATGTCCATTCATTAATCTTCAAAACACTTCAAAATGTGTGTTGGTGCTTTTCCAGCTGTCTCCTTTGGTTAGGCGCGTCTCTTTGGCTTTATACGATGCTCCTGCATCATACTCCCTCGCTTGAAAATTTTCATGAACTCTTGTTCATGAGTTCCTTCACCGTTTTTCCATGCTTTTGAATTGTTGTTTCATCCTCCCAATTGGAATCTTCAACTGGATGTCCTTTCCATTTGACCAAGTATTCAAAATACTCTTTTCTCCTGGTCTTTTTGCTAATCCTCTTGTCAATTATGCTTTCCATCTGTGGTTTTTCAGCTATAGGCATGGTTTTTCAGCTATAGGCATTTGTTTTGTCCACTGAATCTTTTCTTGTTTATCATCTGCTCCTTCTTCTTCAGCTCTATAAGGGTACAAATACATGATATTGAACATCAGTGAGATTCTGACCCCATCGGGTAATTTAATCTCATATGCGTTTGTCCCAAATTTCCTTATGACCTTGCACGGTCCAATCTTTTTCATCTTCAGCTTGTTGTATGTTCCCCTTGAGAACCTCTCCTTCCTCAAATGTGTAAGAATTAAATTACCAACTTCAAATTGAAGTTCTCGCTTGTGTCGATCTTCTCTACGCTTGTACTCTTGACTTGAACTCTGCAATCGCTCCTTAATTTTGTTGTGAAGCTCCTGCATTCCTTCTGCAAAGTCCTTTGCACTAGCACTCTTGAATTCATCTTGTTCTGAATCTTTCAATTCAGAAACTCCCCTTGCTTGCATTCCATATACAATATGGAATGGACTCTGCCCTGTGCTTCTATTGAGTTAATCATTGTAAGTGAATTCAGCCTGTGGAAGAATGTGATCCCATTGACTGTGGTGTTCAGTCACTAAGCTCCTTAACAAATCTCCCAAGCTCCTGTTCATGACCTCTGTCTGTCCATCCGTCTGAGGATGATATGTTGAGATAAAAGACAAATTTGTCCCCAACTTCTTCCATAAGGTCCTCCAATAATGTCCGACGAACTTGGTATCTCAATCAGAAATGATACTCCTTGGCAAGCCGTGAAGTCTGACGACTTCCTTGAAAAACAGGTTCACAATATGAGTTGCGTCACTGGTTTTCTGGCATGGTATGAAATGTGCCATCTTTGAAAATATATCTACCACTACAAATATTGAATCATATCCCCTTTGTGTCCTTGGCAGTCCCAATATGAAATCCATGCTCACGACATCCCACGACCTTTCTGGTATGGGTAATGGTTGGTATAACCCTGTGTTCTGCCTTTTTCCTTTCGTGTGCTGACAAATTATGCACCTTTCCACAAATTTCTTCACATCTGTCCTCATCCCTGGCCAGAAATATGAGCCATTAAACTTTGAGAACGTTTTATCATGACCGAAGTGTCCAACCAATCCTCCGTTGTGCTTTTCCTTCAGCAAATTCTCCCTCATGGAGCATTTCAGAATACATAGCTGATTTCCCCTAAACAATAATCCATTCTGGATCATGTATTCATTCCATTGGCTTCTATCCTTGAGAATTAGATTCTCAGATGCCTCATATGCCTCTTTGAAGTCTGGATCATCCCTATACATTTCCTTGAGGTTATCAAAACCCAAAGTCTTGACCCTAAATTCCTGCATAAGAAAACATTTCCTGCTCAAAGCGTCAACAACTTTGTTAGCAGTTCCAGAAATATGCTTAGTCACAAAAGTAAAATTTTGCATGTATTCAACCCATTTAACATGTTTTTGGTTCAACTTCTCCTGTCGAGTCACGAATTGCAAAGCGTGATTATCACTGTACAAAACGAACTCCTTAGGAACCAAATAATGTCTCCATTTCTTTAGCGCTTGTATGACTGCATAGAATTCTTTTTCATATGTGGAATACTTGATCTTTTCTTCATTCAGTTTTTCATTGAAATACGTGATTGGCCTATTGTATTGGCTCAAGACTGCTCCAATGGAAAATCCACTCGCGTCACACCTAACCTGGAATGTCTTGCTAAAATCTGGCAAAACCAGAATTGGTTGCTCAGTGATTTTTTTCTTCAACAGGTTGAATCTCTTCTCCGCTTCCTCCATCCAGTGAAAAGATTTATGTCTTATCTTCACCATATCCATCATCGGTGCACTAATTCCACTGAATTTTCGGATGGATTTCCTGTAGAATCTAGCCAAACCATGGAAGCTTCGAACTTCAAACACGCTCTTCGGCGATGGCCAATCCTTAATCGCATTTATCTTTCTGGATCCATTTTTAATTCATTTGCAGAGATAACAAAACCCAAATAAATGAGTTATGTCCTCATAAATGATGATTTATTCATATTGACAGCAATTTCCCTTGTTGTAACCTCCTCATCATTGTAGCTAAATGCTTTAAATGTTCTGCTTTAGTTTTGCTGAAAATTAATATATCATCAAGATATACAATGACGAATTTCCCAATCAAATCCTTCAGGACTTCGTTCATCAACCTCATGAAAGTACTGGGCGCATTTGTTAAGCCAAATGGCATGACAAGCTATTCATACAGCCCGTCATTTGTCTTGAATGTTGTCTTCCATTCATCACCTTCTCTCATTCTAATATGATGATATCTTCTTTTCAAATCAATCTTTGAAAAAAACTTTTCTCCACTCAAGCAATCCATCAAGTCGTCCATCCTTCGCAATGGGAACCTGTACCTGATGGTAATTTTTTTGATTTCCCTTGAGTCTGTACACATTCTCCAGCCACCGTCCTTTCTTGGGCTAAGCACTGTCGAAACAACGCATGGACTCAAGCTCCCCTAAATCAATCCTTTGTCCATTAAGTCATGGACTTGTCTCTTAACTTCTTCATTCTCCTGCAGCGTCAACTTGTATGATGCTTTGTTCGACAAACTGTCTCTAGGTATAAGATCGATATGATGGCTTATACTCCTGATAGGTGGCAACGAACAAGGTAGTTTGTCCACTACTATATCAGCAAATTCTTCCAGCAACTCTTGGATTTATTTCAGTAAATCATCTATCCTAGTGTTTTTCAGAACAATTCTAGGCTTCCTAACCACAATGAATTGTGTGTCTTCCTTTTTCTTGAATTCCTTAAGAAGTTCCTTCCCACTCATGAGAAGTACAGTGTTTCTCATCTCTGTTTTCACCTCTTGGTTCTTAATCGGCAGCAACATGTGTGTCCTGCTTTTCTCCAAAGTGTACGTGTTCTTTCTCCCATCATGCACCACATTTCTGTCATATTTCCATGGTCTACCCAGTAATAGATGACAAACATCCATGGGAATGACATCACATAATATCTCATCTTTATATCCTCCTATTTTAAATTCAACTAAACATTGTTCAGTGACATTTACCTGATGTCCTTGTTGTAGCCATGAAACTTTGTATGGGCTTGGATGCGCAATAGTCTCCAGCTTCAGTTTTTCTACCATTTCCATAGATACAAGATTATCTGTGCTGCCGCTATCTACTATGACCTTGCATACCCTGTCTTTGGTTTTGCAAGTAGTCTGAAACAAACTGTTTCTTTGGGTTGGGTTCTCTGGCTCCCTTTCTGGTTTCAAGAGAACTTTCCTCATCATCAAAGATCTTCTGCCCTCAGCGTCCTCTACCTCAACATTCCATCCTTGAGCCTCGACAATGTGAGTTTCACCACCATCTTTCTTCCTATCTGGACACTCATAGTATCTATGTCTGATTTTTCCACAGACAAAGCATTTCACTTCGCCTCCTCTGCCTCTTCCTCTTCCTCTGACTCGAGGAAAAGTATTTCTATCAGCATACTGCCTCCTCTGTGAGCTTCCTCCTCTCTCAAGTTGAGTTTGAGGTTTCTTCCCCTCTTCTTTAGGTTTCTAAATTCTGTCTTGGGCAATCGTCTTGCCTCTTCTTTGACTTCTGCCTTGGCCTCTTTGACCTTTCTTTCAGCTCAACTTTTCTTCAGCTTTCAGATCCATCTCATAAGCATCTTCTATAGTTCGGATGGTCACCATGCTCATCTCATATTGAATGTCATACCGTAGACCATTCATATACCTGGAAACTTTCTCATCATCGCTTTCCCGATGACCTTCTCTGATGTTTATCCTATAGAACTCTTTAGTGTATTCTTTCACTGAGATCAACTTCTGTCTCAAATTCTGCATCCTCCGAAACAGATTTATTTTATAATCTCTAGGTATAAACTTGGCTTTCATTTTTGCAACCATTCTATCCCATCTATTGATTTTCTGCTTGCCCTTGCAACGTCTATCAGCCTGCAGTTCATCCCACCACAGAGTTGCATGCCCTTTAAGTCTAGTAATGGCATGTTTGACTTTCTTGTCTTGCTCAACATCCTCATAGTCGAAGTATTTGTCTAGAGTTATAATCCAGTCTAGAAGATCTTCAACATCCAAGTTGCCTTCATACATTGGAATGTTCATTTTTTCCATAGCACCTATCCTAGCAACAACCTTGAATAAGCCTTCTTCCGTAGCATCCTTGACTGCAACTTCTTCATTTTCAGCTTCATTTTCACTTTCATCTTCGTTGATATCCCCAGCGTTAACTATGCGCCCCTGTGGTGTCTCCATAGCATCAAGCTTGGCACGTAATTCAAGCAATTCTCTTTCCACTGTAGGATCAGGCATTGCCCTTTCTCTTCTTCTCGGTGGCATGGCTGTAAAATTCATCTTTTCTCCCTACTACAAAAAGAAAAGAACTTGTTATGGGCTCTGATACCACAATTGGTGAAGACCTGTTGCCCTCAGGCCGAGATCCGCACAGGATATTCTCTAAACCTCGACAAGGGTTATTTAAACTCCTTTCCTAAGCCGCAAAAGATTTCGAGTCTCATGAGTTGGGGCGCTTCGAATACTATGCCCTGGCCCTTGGAAAAAGCCAAAACGCGAAATGCAAATGGGTTAAGGTGTAAGCCCCTCTCTTCAGCCCCTTTTCCTATAGGACCACAACCAATCCTTAAGCAAGCACCTTTCGCAACTCACGACTTCGCGAGTTGGAGCACCAAATTCTCATGCCCTCCCCTTGCGAATCCCTGAAACATAGTCTGTCAATGAAGGTTGACTCTACCCAAAGCGACAGGTGCACGCCACCTGTCCACATAGATTTTTCAGCTTTCGCGACTCAAGCAAGAAACCAACAGCCATTCCTCTTCCTCTATGGATCCCCAGATCTGAAATCGTACTTCGGTGAGATCGACGGCTGTGTACCTCCCTCGATCCAACGGTCCTGGCTGTATTGCGATTTCGCCAATCGAAAATCTACTACACTTGACCCAAACCGCTGGTCACTCGATTCCCCGAATTCCGATATGTGAATTCACATACAAGATCAATGGTTCTTGTTGATCCAGATATAACAGTCACTACTCCTCCTGAGCTTATGGGTGTTAAAAAGACACTCAATCCTAATCTCTTCGTTGTTATAAGAGATCCAACGGTTCACAGGATTTTGACACTTCCTCTTGAAGTGATTCAACCGTCTGATTCAACTTCTCAAGGACTTCTAGTCATACGACCTGGCGTCCTTCCTCCAGAACTTAATTCCTGTGAACCAATTCAATCTTTGTCTCCCTTTGGAACAATTGATAGGTTCTAACCCTCCTGAGATTCCACTTGCAAACTCAAGGCCTCCATAAGGGTCCCTGCATGCACTCCTTGCAGAAATTTTTCAAATAACATGTGGTTATTTAGGGTATTTGACTCTATGCACTCCTTGTGAATATAGTCTCTCAATTTCTCTCTTGGATTTGTAAAATCCAAGACTCCACCCAACCTGTGCACACCTTGCACGGCTCTGTGCTCTGCTAGCACTCTTTGCCTGTAAAGACACAATTTGAATCTCCTCTGAGGGTCTTGAGATGAAACACAGAACCTAGTCGACGCACTCCTTGCGGACCCTCCACTGCACTCTTTGCAGGAGTTCTTAGAAAGAGAAACAACTGAAACTCATTCACCCCTTATCCAAAATTCAAACATTCAACATAGAATTCTAGAGCATACACACACATTGGCATTTAAATAGAATGCACACAAAGAATGAAAACAAGTCTGCAACATACCATTTAACAGTTCGTTCCAACAACCATAACAAACACATAGATTGGAATCAAAAATTTCTTCTATTAAATCCAGTGCTCCTGTACATGGCCAATAGAAACTAAAAATGCATAAAATTCTATGTCCTCCTATATTCCTATCTGCAGCTCTACAGCTTATGAATTCTGAATTATGTTACCATGATACAAGGGTTGAGGGTGTCTATCATCTGTTTTACCTCCTACCTCCTACGCTCCTAAAACTGTCTAATCAATTAAATTAAATCTACCTACTTGCATTCATTATGCATAAATGCCTCTACATTCAACAGATGAGAGAAACAGTCAAGATCTGTTTACAATCTCCAAAACACAAAAGTAAGTACGCTTCCCTAGATATTACATTAATGTCCATTCATTAATCTTCAAACCACTTCAAAATGTGCGCTGGTGATTTTCCTGTTGTCTCCTTTGGTTAGGCACGTGTCTTTGGCTTTATACGATGCTCCTGCATCATGTTGGAACCTTGAATTTGCTCCTGCATTCTTATAAGATGGCTTTGATGCGTATGTGGGCATATTTGCATTTCCAGATTTTTTCCCAGATCTCTACTAGTGTTTTGAGCCATATCCACCAAATTCTTTCTCCCATGGTGCTATTTAATTTCCCAGGGTCCCAGAGGCCCAGACGACCTGAATATTTGGGCTTGCAGACTTTGTCCCAACTACTAGGGCACATTTTTTGTTCGAGTTGTGTCCATGCCAAAGAAAGTTTCTTTGCAGATTCCTTATTTTCTTTATGACCGATTAGGGGGAAGATAGGGCTGAGAAGAGGTAAGTTGGGATGGATTGGAGGACTCACTTTAGGAGAATGATTATGGCTGGAAGGTTGAGGGAACAAAAGGTCCAGTTGCTAAGACGGTTGGTAATGGAGAGTAGGAGAGAGTCCCAGGAGATGTTTCTCGTTGCTGAGTCAGAGAGAGGGAGTCCCAGGTAGAGAGAGGGCAGAGTGCAAACAGGGGTATTCAAAAGTTGAGAAATGTGTTGTTGGATTGCTTCAAGAGTATTAAAAAAGAAGAGCTGCAACTTGGCTAGATTAAAGGTGGTCCCAGAGGCTTCGCTAAAATCTGGCCATCCCGAGTGTCTTCATGCTTGTGTTTTTCTTCTAGTTTCCTTTTGAGTTCATTCTCCTCATACTGATGAGTGATTATGTATCCTGCGTGAATGATTCGTCCCTGAAGGTCCTCTAGTTTTTGTTCCAATAGTTTCCTTCCCTGGAAAATGTTCCCAAAGACTTCTTTGTTCCATTTGTGCACCTGTTGTTTAAAATGTTTGAGTTTTTGCTGGAAGCAATAAATTTTTGTACCCCTCTGTATTTTCGCAGTGCTCCACTAATGACAGGCTAGCTCCTGGAAGTCTGGATGGGAGAGCAAAAAATTTTCAAATCTAAAGGGTTTAAGCTTGGGGGTGGAAATAGTGTCAACCTAGAGCTGAACCGGCCAGTGGTCTGAGCCTGCCTTCTGGAGGATGTTGGAATCTACTAGGGGGCCTTCCAAAAGGAGAGTTTCTAAAATGAGGAAGCGATCAAGACTACATGATATTTGTTGGTGACCCGATCTTTTGTTGGTCCAAGTGTATATGCCATTTCCACTCTCTATGTATACCAGTCTGAGGTTCTCTATGAGTTCCTTNCCAGTGTGAGAATCATGTTGAAGTCACCTCCTATTATCCATCGCTTGCGCTCAACTAAAGAGCCTAGGTAAGCCAGGCTCTGAAGAAAGAGCTATTTGTCTTGCTTGTTCTGCGGTCCATAGGCATTTGTGATCATTCCCTCCTTGTCTGAACCTATGGCTGTGTAGTGCACTGTGATGGTGCTTGGAGTGGAGAAGCCTTGATCTAGGATGATTGTAGCAGGATTCCATAGGATTGCCAGGCCTCCTAAATCCCATTTTGAATCCGTTTGATAGGATTCACAGTTGTGCCAACATCTTTTGATGATATTTTCTGTATTTTTCCCTGCACATTTTGTCTCTTGTATCAGGAATATATCAAGGTCTTCCTATTTGATGCAGTTTCGGAGAATCCTTTGCTTGGATCTTCCATTTAGGCCTCTAATATTCCAGGTGAGGATATTCATAGTTAAAAATTTGGTGGGTGGGATAAGGAGCTCTCTAAGAGCTTGTGAATCTGTCCCGAGTTGATCATATAGTTTCCCGCCTCCTTTATTAGTTGGTGAGTCAATTTTCTTTCTCTTCTCTTGTTTTATTTTGGGTGTATTCTTGGATCTAATTTTGGGTCTATGCTGATCCCCGACCTGGATATGGCTCCCGCTGATGAGTCCATAAATACCTTGTGAAATTTCCTAAGTTGGTCCTCTGGTAGGGTTTGGAGATCCTTCTTGTTGAGTGCCTCTTCTAGCCTGTCTAGGTCAATTTATTCTAGGTCCTGCTCATCCATTTCCATGACTGTGTCTTCATCTATTTCTGGTTATTTTCCTGAGACTGAGTGAGCTTGTGGGTCTACTTGGTTTATTGGAGTTTGATGCCCTGGAGATGAATGATCATCCTTATGCTTGTTGAGATCTTTCCCCGTGTTATTGTGGGGGTTTTCCGCCTCTTCTGCCTCTGGAAGGTGGTTAAGGGCTTAAAGTGGTCTTCTTCTTATCTTGTTTTCTTCGATTTGAAACCTACGTGAATCCTTCCTTTGATTTCTCTTTGGCTTCCCTTTTGGAGGGGACATTTAGAGGGAAGTCTCTGAAAAGGTGCCCATTTCATGGCATTTTCTACATCTGAAAGGGATGTGTTCATAATCTATGGTTTGGTCCCATTCCTCATCTTGGTATTCTAGGGTAATTGTTCCTGGCAGGGCTTTGGATATGTGAATATAGACACATATGCTTGCGTAAGAGGTGTATTTTCTCTATTTGATAGCTTATGAAGATTTGACATAATTACCTAAGCCCATTAAAATTTCCTCTAACCAAAACTCTTGAGGTAGGGAATAGAGACGAATCCATACCGGTGCGTAGGCGGAGTTTTCTTTTCTGGGCAGAAGCGATTTGTCCAGAATCACAAATAGAGGCCAACATAGATGTAGAAATACGACCCTCCTTCAAAGATCCATGTAATGTTCCTGACTTGGCTAGTCTAGGAAACGCTGCTAATGTGTGTAGAATCAAAGGTTTACAACATATAAATGATCATACAAATAATAAACGTGACAAAGGACTTCAAAGTTTGTATTATGATATCTCTGTGGATTACAAAATGGTCGAATGCGGCTGAATAAACTGACAATACTCGACTAGATCAACATACAAAGGATCTTAGCCGGAATACAAATAAGCAAATGCGGCTGAATAAAATAAAAACACTTGGCTAGATCAAAAGACAAAAGGATCTTAGCCAGAATACAAATAAGTAACTAAACGATAATACCTGGAGCTGATCAATCTGGACCCCAAATGGATACCCTTGAGGAATGCGCCCCTCTTCTTCTGGAAAAATGCATCCTAGTGATTCCATCATCGGAATCAGATGAGATATGTCTCAAAACAACCACCTTGGTCTACTGGGAAATGGGTCGGAAGGGTTTCCACGAATCTGGTCTGATGCTCACTCTGGAACCCCAAATGTGCCTGCCAAAAGTGCGGCACGTCCAAGACTGGAAAATGCGTCCCAGTTGATTCCTTCATCGGAATCTGATGAGGAACTAGGAAAAATATGCGCCTTGCCCTCCTCTCAAATCGGTCGGAGGGAAATCTCAGAATTCTCCCTGGATGGGATAAGTCGACTAAAACCCTCTCAGAAGCAGCACCCTCACTCTGGATGAATGTGCCCTTGCTGCTGAACACTATATAACTCCTGCTGAAGAATGATGGAAGACCTGAATGATCTTCCCAATGACTAGGGTGTGTCTCTCACCACCAAAATCATCCAACTGGTGTCTTCCTCCTGGAATCCACTGAACTATCTCTCCTGAGATGCGCCTCTCTCCTCAATGACAAGTCATAATCTGCATAATGATGAATTAGGTCGCTGACCCTTCTTTATAGCTTTCCAAAACCCTAAATCCCTGTTGAAACCCTAATTCACTGTTGACTTCCAAAACCCTAAATCACTCATGAAACCCTAATTCATTATTGACTTCTTGCCTCCAAGTGACTTTTACTTTATTTTATTATTCCATGATTAAATCACTTAATTAATTAATTAA
>SNQJ01S0048557.1:51449-69349 GCA_010110895.2 Picea sitchensis
GATGCATGATTGGTACATACTTGGTACATGGTTGGAGGAACTTGTTAGTAGTATTGTTGACACATGGTTTATGGATGATGTAGCATACTTGTCTTGGTATATTATTAGAAGCACATATTGATCTTGGTGATGATTATGAGTTGCTTTGTTATTCTTGGTTGATGCACATCTTGGTGATATTGTGCATATGGTTGAGAGTTGCATTGGTGATTGATCTTGGTGAGTAGATCTGATTTGGTTGATAAGATTGAAGAGACAAGTTGTTTTGATAGGTTGTTTGGACATGTTATTGTGACCGGTTATTTATACAGGTTTGGTTCATGGTTGATGCATTTGTTTATGGTACAGGTTGATGCATGGTACATGTTGGCACATGTTATTGGTACAGGTTGTTACAGGTTGTTTGGTGCAGGTTGATTGGTACAGGTTTACAGCAGTATATCTCACAGTGATAGTGTGATAATGGTTCCATCATTCTACTTATATTTCAGGGCGGTTGGATGGGGCAATGATAGGTGGTTGTATCCACCTTCTGGTTGTAGCCAGAGAACATAGGGGGTTGTAGCCTCCTTCTGGATGTAGCTAGAGAATTGGGGAGTTGAAGCTTACTTTAGGTTGTAGCCTGAGAATCTAGGGGGTTGGAGTCTCCTTCCAGTTGCTGCTGGAAAACAAAGGAATTTGGTGCTTCTAATGAATGTAATTCTTCAAGACATATAAGAAAAATCATTTCGTGGTCAAAATGACATTACCTTGAGAACTATCCTTCTTTCTGGGTCTTCAAATATGTCAAAGAAACCAAGGAAATTTTATTTCTCAAACTAAGTATATCAGAGAAATTCTAAAGAGGTTTGGAATGTAATATTGCAAACCTATTACCACTCCTATGCAAACCAGTTGCAAGTTGAGAAAAGATGATGATTAAAAGTCTACAGACCATAGTCAATACAGTTCAATGATTGATATATTACTATATGTGACAACATCTAGACCAGATGTAATGCAAGGATTTTGATCCAAAAAGATCTTTTAATGACTGTGGTTGAGTTATTAATTGCATGTTTTAATTAACCATTTATGAAGCTGAACCAAAGAGGATAAATTTAATGAAGAAACATAGCAGACATAAAACAATATACAGATCTGAACTGAAGCAATAAGAACAACAAACCATAACAAGAGAAGTGATAACGGAGTTCGGCACAAAATTGCCTACGTCTCCGGGCCTTTGTCTCAGTGGGGGAGGCTTCTTTATTAATTCTTCAATGCTTGCAATGTACAACAAAAGTACATCAAATGGATCTCATACTGGTCTCACTATGTTCTTATCGACCTCAGAAATCCAACACAACTGACGAGACTGAAAATTAATGAGTGTAGCTCCCAGAAATGGCCCGCAAAGGTCTCCTTCTCAATAGCTTTCCTTCATAAAAATGGCTTTGGTTTGTCTTTGCTTCAACATAAATCTGCTCTGACTGTCCTCCATGGCCTCAAACAGGCCTGGTTTTTATAGATTTGAAGTTGGTTATCCTTCCCCAACTTCCTCCCAAAATCTGGGCTCAAAAAGAGTCCAATATCTCCCAATAATGGCCAAAATCTCCATTAACGGGCTTAAAAACAATAAAAAATCCAAAACCATATAAAAAAAAACCTACTTTATGTTAAAATTTGGGCTTTAGCCCCCTTGACTGCTGCACGCCCCCTTATTATGGTCATATTATAGCTATATATGGCCAAGCGCCAACCCCCTAGGGGTTGCGCACTGGCCCTTACTCCACATGTATAGGTCGTATGGTGCAACCAACAGAACCATGGGTTGGATTCTAGCCACCCTGTGCGCAACAAATTTAACCTTAGCCATTACATAACATATAACATATGTTATATGTTATATTAGATATAACAAATTTGTATATCTCTTAAACTTAGTGTCCATATTATCCCAAAGTGTAGTCCAAAAGGGTTGATAAATATATTACAAATTTGTTAACATATGTTATATCTAATATCTAATATGGAGATCTATTCCTCAAGATCTCTCAAGATATAACATATGTTATATCTAATACATATTGCATATGTTATATGTATTACATATAACATATGTATAACCTATGTTATATGTAATACATATAACATATGTTATATCTGTTACATATAGCATATGTTATATGTGATAGATATAACATATGTTATATGTGATACATATAACATATGTTATATCTATTACATATTTATTATATATGTTATACCCCTCATCCTCCTTCACACTTCTTCTGTCCCTTTTGGCGGCTCCTCTCGGCCAACATCTATGTAAAAATCCAATCTATATGGGTGACCTAACTCACACTCTCGTTTTTATTTCGATATATATGTATTACATATAACATATAATATATGTATTACATATAACATATGTTATACATATAAAATATGTAATATATAACATATAAAATATGTAACATATAACATATGTAATATGTATTACATATAAAATATGTTATATGTATTACATATTACATATTTATTATATATGTTATACCCTCTCACCTTCCTTCACACTTTTTTTGTCCCCTTTGGTTGCTCCTCTCGGCCAAGAATCCAATCTGTATGAGTGACCTAACTCACACTCTGCTTTCTGTTTCGATATATATGTATTACATATAACATATTTTATATGTATAACATATGTAATACATATAACATAAACATATGTTATATGTATTACATATAACATAGCATATGTTATATGTATTACATATAACATATTATATATAACATAGCATATGTTATATGTATTACATATAACATATTATATGTAAAATCATAAGTGATAATAGTGGTTAGTATTTGAGAATAAATTTATGATTATATTATAATAAAATTGTATTTATATTCATAATTGTCTTAGACAAAAAAAAATCTAATAAAAAAAATTTAATTTTATATCATATATATTATATTAAGCTGAAATAAAATCTTTACTAACTTTAAATACCTGTTTGTATTTCGTTGTATTGTTCCACAAATCTATTATGGTGTTATTCTTTTATCTTTGAATATGTTTTATGTTTTAGTTATGATTTTATGAGTTAAAATGTGTCATTGCTTGTATTTCCATATATATATATATATATATATATATAGTTTACCACTTTATTAATTGTGATGTATAATATGTTATTGTTTTTGTGTGTTAAATTATTATGTATGGTATTGGTTTTGTATGTTAAATGATTATGATTTCAGCTCTAATTCCTAAAGAAATTAGGGAGTAAATTGAGAGATAAGAAGAATCGACCCACCATCATATATGAGGGTGGGAAGGGGTGACTGAAATAATAGAGAAAACTTAAAAATATTATATTTTCTAAAAACATTGTATTTTTTGGAAAAAATGTTAACATCCATTTGATAAAGCTAGAAAAAAAACCATATTTTCTAAAAACATTGTATTTTCTAGGAAAAATGTTAACATCCATTTGATAAAGCTAGTGATTTTTTTCTCATGTGTTTTGAATCCAAAATACAGATTTACTTTATTTAAATCAATAGTTCCACGATTATTCATTCACATACAACTAAATAAATAATTTCATGATTACTCATCCACAAACTATTCAAACATTGTCTTCCTTAATACAATATATGTAAAATTTGTTAATGAATTAAATTTATTTACAAAATACTTTTATTTTAAAATTCTATTAATGTACTAATTGTATTTGCAAATTACTATTGAAATAGTTCAAAATGCTATCATGCCACTTTGGTAGCGCCATAGATTTGACTTTGTTTCAATGCCCATTATAACTACGTGAAATGTTAATATTATCATTGCACACATGCCCTACTCCAAATGTTAATGTTAAGCACACATGCCCTACTCGATGAGCATTGTAATGGGAGAGAGCACATGATAATAATATAGAACAACTCGGACCTCCTTTCATCAAGATGAATGATGATAGATTTAAGGTTTTAAATTTAAAAAAAATTGCTTAGGTTGAGCAATCTCATAGGAGATAACACATGATAATGATATAGAAGAACTTGTACTTCCTACCATCAAAATATATAATAATTGATTTTAATTTGTTTTATTTAAAAAAAAACATTTAGAAAATACTCTCTTTCATTAGTGAACATGTTTACTAACTGCACCCAAAACTTTAAAAAACAAAAAAGAAAATGTTAAAAGAGCATTTTTTTAACTGCACCCAAAACTTGAAAAAAAAATAAAAAAAATTAAAGAGCTTTTTTTTACATTGATGGAATAAGATCGTGAAACCGTCGTATTTCAACACCACCATGGTCATTAAGGTTGGCTCCTAAGCTTGAAGGAGGTTTTGAA
This sequence comes from Picea sitchensis, assembly GCA_010110895.2. Lineage (NCBI taxonomy): Eukaryota > Viridiplantae > Streptophyta > Pinopsida > Pinales > Pinaceae > Picea > Picea sitchensis. The sequence goes on from SNQJ01S0048557.1 coordinate 55,801, forward strand.
AAGGGTAATATATGTATATATAAAGGAAGATAAACTTATATAATGGATGTTTAATTTTTTCAACTCTATTGGAATAGTAAAATATAATATTATTGTATATAGTAAAATATAATATTATTGTATAATAAATGGTTCAATTTTATAACGTAGTTAATTTTAAAAATTTAAATATGTTTATTAAATATAATAATTATATGTTTATAAATATATTTTTTATTGGTGTGGGTGGATTTTCTTAGTGTAACAATTTAAAATAGTCATAGTAAAAAGGTTCATATGATTATTTTAATAAATAAAATATATTTTTTAAATTATTTTTTATTTATTAATATGTTTTATTTTTAAATATATTTTATAATTTGATATTATAAATATATTTTTTTAATTATTTTTTAATTTATTAATATTTATTACTTTTAAATATATTTTATAAATTAAAATTATAAAATTTTATAAAAATCAAATATAAGTATGCGTGCTTGCATGTTTGTCAAAATAATGGGTTAAAAAATATATTAGTTTTAAATGGTTAAAAATCATTTAGAAAGGGCAACATGGGTTAAAAAAAAATAATCTAAGAAGAAACACCATGATATATATAGTTGTAACATTTAGAGAAACCTAGCATTGTAATTGTAATTAGTTGAATTTGTTATAAAATGAATTGTAAAGTTGCATACAAGTATAAAATGTATTTTAATAACTTTAGGTTATAAAGATAATTAAATACTTTTAATTATAAAAAATGTTGAATTGAAATGATTGAAAATTTGAATTAGGTTTTATTTATAGGTAGAATTATGAGATATTAATTTTGGGATTATTTATGTAAAATTAATCTCCAAAATGGGTGACCTTTAGAGAAGTATTTTAGTGTAAGTTTAGGAGGTGATGACTCATTGTGATTAATTTTGTTATTTTCAATTCCACTTATTTACTCATATGAATATCACTTAATGCAATGCATTTGTTGAACTGTAAATAATCCTTCCATGTCTAAATAAAAGAGTGAAAATGTTTTAGCTAATAGTTTACAAGGCACAATATTTATTAAGGTTGTGTAAATGGGGTAGCAAGCTACATGGACTTGATTGTGGACAAAACTTTATATTTAAGTGTACAACAACCTTGAATGCATATATTATGCTCAAGAGTATCCAGTTGACAATGGAGTACACTATTTAGCACTCCAATATGGCTACCTTATTTACAAGGTTATATGCTACTAAGGATACAAAGTTATATGCCAAGTTGACTTAACTTGGATGGTTGCGAGGAATGATTGTTATCCTCCACACCCTAGTTCAATTCTCATAATGACATGAAAAAAAAAGTTCATAATGAATATGTTATAATGACTTCAAGCCTTTAAAGCATAGCTACCAGTTATTCGATTCAAAACGTCATGTCTGAAAGAAAACACAGTGAGAATTCATAGTTGAATATATGGTTTTATGGACAGCGGATTGCTACGCAGAAAGACACAGTTTTTATTCATGTAAGTTAACCGAAAGATGGTAGCTAATATATCTGGCAAATATCTCTCTTAAAAATATAGGGCATGTTTTGATACATTAATTTGAAAGAGAAACTCATGGAAACCAAAGAACGTACACTGAAAATAAGTTCAATTCTTTCTTTCATTCAATTTAAATTCAAATCAAATATCAAATACAATAGACAAGTCAAACACGCAGGACGGAATATAAAAGCTAAGCCAGAGCTTCACTGACTACGCACGGACGATTCCCAATTGTTACAGGGCACAGTCGATCAAATTTATGCCATTTTTAAAGCATAATAAGAAACAGATCATCATGCAGATAAATTATTCTCAGGACATCAAGTGGGTTTCTTTTGGCAGTTCATGAATATCATTTTAACCAGTACAAAGATCAATTACAAAGCACAGATGTATAAGGAGTGAGCAGGTGTAGGAAGGTAGTTGCAACAGATCTAGTGCAGGAAAATGTGCAGAAAAAGCAATGAGAATAAAATCTCTGCTCTTCAACAGCAAACAAGTTTTTCTTGAAATACTCCATTGTCATAATCAATACTGCAACTATCAGAGGTCTGAACTATCCATGTATAGATGATGTGGTCTTTGCTGCTCTTTCAATCTTCTTATGACAATCGAGCACATTTCTCCACTCACCCTTTCATTGACCTTGAAAACCATGCCTTGCGTGCTTACTGACTCACTGTTACAACTGCTATATTATTTAATTGGCAATTGTGCAACACTCAAGCTATTTTGGTCACTGTTATTGATCATGGTAATGTTGTTCAGCATTTACTAAGTCACTGGAGTAGATGATCCATTTACTAGGGATGCCAGTTGAATAAAAAAGGATTAAATTAAATTAAATTGATTATTATATTTTGTTAGCATTCAACTGTAAGTGAAGGTTGAATACTCATATAAATAAGGTTACTAGGTAGCATATAAGGTTGAATATAATAATGAAAATATTGTTTAAGGAGATAGGGAGAGAAGGAGTAGGCATGAAATGACTAGATGACAAAATATTTATTACAATAATATTGGGGAAAGTGAAGGCAGCAATAAGACTTCAAAGTTTTTGGCCAATAAAATATTAGATAAATGAGATTTAAAATTTAAAATTAATTATTATTTTTTAAGACTTTAGATAAAATGATGTATATTTTATGATCAACCATAAACTAATAGAAAGTCAAACTTAACTCAACACTATATACCATGCCTATGGGCAGGGAGGTATAATAAAGCAGAAGGTTAACTCTGGAGTAAACAAACCAGTTATCGGGCAAAAAAAATATAAACCTGAATCTAGCTAGAGTTTCAGGGGTAATCTGAGTTTCACATGGATCAAAGTTCCATGCATTTCAAAAACTTATCCTAGGGTTTTGCCTCATTTTAAACCAACCCAAATGCTCAACCAAAACTCTGGATTGGCGGAAAATTTAAAACCTCAAAGCCTAATAACCTACTGAAAATATAACTAGAAAAGGAAGATTACTCCCAAGTTATTCCATTCCTCTTTACTTTTGAACCGATCGATCTGATACGACTCAACTGTAGCTTGTTCAGAAATTTGATTGGAAATGTTAATCTTCAGAAGGCTGCAATATGGATGATGCTACTACCTCATTGATAAGGACATAAAGAAAAGCAGGCAATTGATTGAGAAGGTTTTTCCGTATAGAAATACTGGAACACTTGATATTGATATGTCCGGGGAGCGCTGGCTGTGAAGCAAATCAAACGTATCTGACTGCATACCCGTTGATGCAAGCAGTTGAGTAGAATGACGATGATGAGATGATAGGGTACTTTTTCCATGGAATGCAAGGCCAATATAATAACATAAAGAGGATCCAGAGAAGCTGAAAGCGAGCTAACAGACAGGCGTATCGATCACCGATCACGGAAATTACATGCTCAGCGGTTCTCGTGACGTCAGACTGTTGTTTCGGAAGTTGATTTTAAGATTCTTTTAACAAAGCTAGTCATGGTACGGAGAGAATTAGGCGTCGACGTGAAAAGTTTCAGAATGACATCAAATCGTAGTACCGTGTTGAATTGCGTTGGCTGCGTGAAGCCTTGCTTTTATTTTTGATAATCCACAAGAAGCGACTGATCGTAATGGTACTGCCTGTGAGCTTACTAAATTAGACGTCATCTTGATGACAGAACTCAANCGGGGAGCGCTGGCTGTGAAGCAAATCAAACGTATCTGACTGCATACCCGTTGATGCAAGCAGTTGAGTAGAATGACGATGATGAGATGATAGGGTACTTTTTCCATGGAATGCAAGGCCAATATAATAACATAAAGAGGATCCAGAGAAGCTGAAAGCGAGCTAACAGACAGGCGTATCGATCACCGATCACGGAAATTACATGCTCAGCGGTTCTCGTGACGTCAGACTGTTGTTTCGGAAGTTGATTTTAAGATTCTTTTAACAAAGCTAGTCATGGTACGGAGAGAATTAGGCGTCGACGTGAAAAGTTTCAGAATGACATCAAATCGTAGTACCGTGTTGAATTGCGTTGGCTGCGTGAAGCCTTGCTTTTATTTTTGATAATCCACAAGAAGCGACTGATCGTAATGGTACTGCCTGTGAGCTTACTAAATTAGACGTCATCTTGATGACAGAACTCAAGTAATATATATGATATATATGAATGAATTTTTCATCATGTGTAGGTTTGTGTGGGATTTAGGTTTCATCGGGTTATTGGTTCAAATCTCATGGGAAGGATTGATGGTGAAGTCATTTGTGGGGAATAAAACTGTCCCATGAAACATCCAACCCAGCATCTTACTCATGAACAAATAATTCTTCCATCCAACATTAGAAACTGACGTAACCTACACTCAACCTACAAAAAAAAATATATATATATATAGTCTAGGTCATTAATAGATCATCATGGTGAATTGAAAGGTTATGAAAAAGTTTTATAAAAGATATTAACTTGATAAATTGGGGGTGCATGATCAATGTTACTGGACACATCAATTTTAAATTTATGGAATCTCAAGATGTCTTGAAAATAAAGAGTATGTAGTGTTAGTGAAATACATTGTTGTAATTATGGGTGAAAAAAATCAATTTTTCAGTGTAGTGGCATTAGTATGACCAATTATTTTCACGAGTTTGATTCTTTGTTGGAATTGATCATTCCAACAATAGACAAGTTTTATTCAAAATTGTTTGCAGAAATCATTCAGTACGAATTATGCAAAAGATAAAATCATGATGAAGTGTAACAAGTTTAGCAGAAATGATGCAACCAAAGCAAAAGAAAGCAAGAAAAAAAAAAATACAGATCATGATGAAGTATAGCAAGAGCAAGATTTTGACAAAGATGAAGAAGAAAGATCAAGCTAGTGATAGAGGAATGAGTTGCAACAATGAAAGAAATAGGTGATGAGCCTCTATGTGTGTTGTGGAAAGCAGGGATCTACATAGATGTGTTGTTCATCTCATGTGTATGTCCGAGTTAATGGACGTGGTAATGGTAATAAATTCATTTTAGAGTCTTGGAATTATTTTTTTGTTAGGAATTATGACTCTAACAAATAGCAAGTGATTATGGAAGATTCAAGAGTAAGACTAAACAAAGATGTCAAAGATACAAGTGAAGATGTCAAGTATGTACATAATTCCATGAAAACTTTATTTTTATGAAATATTATATCTTGTTGATGTTTTGAAATCATGCATGGGTGTTTGATGTAATGATAAATCAAAAAATAGTTGTGGCTAGAAGGAAGTGATAGCTAAATGTTTGTTCCTTTAAGTTATTCCTTGATGAAAAAATGTTTCATGAATATTGCACTATAAGTTCTCATTGGCAAGTGCAAAGAATGTAAGATTGAGATGGATGCATCCCGTATCTAAACTATTTTATATTTTCCTAGAGAACTAGAGAGTACCATGGTTGGATACCTAGATGCTTTGATAAATGGAATTATGACCATAGGATGGCCAGATGCTCAGTCTTTATGGTCAGGTTGATGTTAGGCCCTGGAGTACAACAAGTTCTCAATCAATATGAGGTATCAATGGTACATTTGGTTTCCATCTCGTACATATTCAAGATAATAGTTCTACAATTATGTGAAGAAGTATGGACACTTATTTTGATTATAAGATGAATCAATTGGTTGGTGTGTTCAAACTCATGGAGGGATGTCTTGGTCGAAAGCCAGATGACTCAAATCACGACGGGTCAAAAATAACCTAAGTTTGCTCTCACTTAAGAGTAGATGAATTCATCTTACGTGTGAAAGTGCATCTTTGTCCTTGGGAATATAGGTTGAACTAGCCATTCAATTCTGCTTGAGCATGGGTATTTCCCTGAAAAGGGAAGTTATACAACCATATATGGAGTTGTGAACACTTGGATTTGGATGTCCACTCTGGGTGATATTTGGAGACTGAACAAGGAAGGACAAGGATAGGTCTCAACAAAGAGTGGGTGCATCAATTTCACTATAAGTTACTAGCAAAATTATTTACTTGTGTAGGGAGAGTGGAAGTGTTTGAGATTACAACAGTGAAGAAAAGGATAGACATGTTACACCAGAGAGAGTTCTTTTGAATTTGATTCAAAGGAAGATGATGACTGTGGAAGTCTTGAGGCAACATAGAGAGTTCTTTGAAACTGGGGACAATTCTTATGACAACAATGGAGATTGATTGTGGTAGTAGCCAAGATTGGACAATGATGGAAAAATAAGGTAAGACAAGGTAAATTTTGTGAGGTGTTTTAATCATATTGTAACATGAATCACACTTCGTAGTTGTCAACAAGTCTATGATGTCATGTTTTTTATTGTATGTAGTGGTCCTTGAGAAGTTTGAGGTTGTACCTGGTATCTTCATGAGTGGAGTATGTAATGTATGTACCTATATTTGTGTATGTAACATATAAAGGGTGTATTATTGTAATACCTAGATAAACATGCTTACCCATTTTCTATGTGTCCCTGATGACTTGGATAACTTGTCTACTATAGTGCAGTAGCCTTTACGATGGATTTATTTAACCCTAGAGTTGGACCATATTATTGGTTTTAGACTCTCGAAGGTGAAGTTATACATTCAGGGGAAGTTCATTGACATGTTGAATGAACCATGTACATGAAAGGACTTCATATTAGACCATCTATTAGAGTGACAATTACCCATGTATTTTGGTGGATGGTTGTTTCTTTATATGGATGTTGACAATTTGGTGATGTTTGTATGATCAAGGTATGAGATGAAGTGCCATTATGGACCAAAGATAGACTTTGCTGATTAGAGGAGCATGTACTACAAAGGAAAAGATGTTGATGTAGACCTCCACTCCCACATATTAAGACAAGTAGTCGTTAAGGGGGAGTGTTGGAATATGTAACTCCTACTTGTCTTAGGTGTGATCATATATGTGGTAGTAATTATTATTAGTCATTATTAGGAAGAGTTGGCATCTATGTAGAGAGTATGTTCCTAGTTTGTAGAAGGTTGTTGGAACTAGTTGGGTATGAGAGACTATTTCCAACTAGATGCTTCCTAGAATGGAATGGTGTGAGGTTGATGATTATATGATCATGATAAATAGTTTTTCTATCTTAAAACAAAACTAACTATATTTATATATACTCTATTATTAGATTAATAGAAGGCCAAGCCTTTTGTATTGGTGTAAATAAGTGTCTACTTTACTACATTTTTAATAAATAAAACTGATATGATTATGATGCTAAATATGAAAGAGATGAAATAGGCTCTCCATATGAATCTATATTCTCAGGAATTGCCCAAAACAATGTTGACTTTTGCTGAGGTTCCCCATCACCATTTGCATTCATATGCTTCTTCCGATCCCAGGAAAATATATTTGTTGGGCTCTGCACATTGTAATCCTCTCCAGAAACTGTAGTCTGCCCTTGATTCAAACTCAGATTGCCATGGATCCCCTAAGGAATTGACCTCGGAATTGAAGTCGAAACCTACTCTATTCTAACGGATTGGAAGCCTAGATGTTTCTGTTGTGCCCCGGATTTACAAACAGGACAAGTAGACTGAAAACGAATCTGGTACAGTAAGGCAAGGTGCCTATGTTACCAATGTACAAGCCTGCAAGAGGAGTGAGTACGAATCTGCTATAGTAAGGCGAGGTGTCCATGTTGCCAATATACAAGCCCCAAAGCGAAACTTTGACACAACAGGGTGTGTACATGGAAATCCAGAACAAGTGGGATATTTTTGGCCTTTCATGAATATCATTTTGAACAGTACATAGATTAATTACAAAGCAAATATGTCTCAGGAAGTAGTCAGGTACAGTAAGCTAGTGGCAACAGATCCTAGGGTAGTTGAACGTGTAAGAACGCAATGAGAATCAGATCTCTGTAACTTTAAAAAATATATTCCATTGTCATNATAGATTAATTACAAAGCAAATATGTCTCAGGAAGTAGTCAGGTACAGTAAGCTAGTGGCAACAGATCCTAGGGTAGTTGAACGTGTAAGAACGCAATGAGAATCAGATCTCTGTAACTTTAAAAAATATATTCCATTGTCATTATCAGTACCCAAAGTATGATAGATTTGAACTGCCCATGTGGCCTTTGCTGGTCTTTCAATCTGCTTATTACAGTCAGGCACATAGGTTGGAAGTGAAAACGGTTCCATACAATCCCTGTAATACACTGATATTGCTTAATTGGCCTTTCAAGAGCTCTGTAGTGGAATGCCATTAACTAATCTATTATCTGTTTGTTTACAGTAGGTTTGGAAGTGAAAATGATTCCATACAATCCCTGTAATACACTGATATAAATATCCCTTTCCATACCGTCTTTACCTTTGAACCGATGGCTCTGATACAACTCAACTGTAACTTGTGATCCAAAATTTGATTGTAAAAGTATAGCATTTTAAGGCTGCAATATGGATGATGCTTTTACCCTCGTTGACAATGACAAGGACACAAAGAAAAGCTTACAATTGACATTAGAAGCTTACAGATCAAAAGTATCCGACTGTGTACCCATGCATGGCAGGCAGTTCAGTAGGATAACGATGACACGGTACTTTTTCCATGGAAATGATGAAATGCAGGGCCGATATAATCACATACAGAGGATTCAGATAAACTGAAGGGGAAATAACATACACGCTTATCGATTACTGATCACGGATGCCACATGATCAGCTATGCTGTTAAAGTCAGATTGTTGTTTTCGGGGTGGATTGTAAGAATTTTCTAACAAAGTTGCTCATGGTCGGAACTTTTAATTCGTTGAAATTGTAGAATAGTTCCAAAGTTTGACCAATGCATTCCGGTGTTTTCTACCGTCCATATTTAAAAGTGTCGTAGCAATTTTTTATTTGAAAAAATTCAAATAATAAATATATAATAATAGTTTATAAATGAAGACTCTATTCCCCAAGATCAAGCTGAATTAAGGAAGGAAGTTCAAAAGATAAAAGAAGTCAGGAAAGAGGGAAAATGGGCAATATTTAAAAATCTAAAAGCTATTGTTAGAGATAGAGACCACATGGATAATAATAAATAGGAATTTGGGACACTCAGGATCTTTTTTTGGCACTGTAGTGGCTTTCCATGATGCAAAGGTCCTATGATAAGTTGGATCCAAAGTGATATTTATATTTGGATTATAAGAAGTTGGATTCTATATCAATAAAAGGAAATAACAACTTTCACAACTATATAAATTGGATTCTAAGAAGTTTTGGAGCCAAATTTTAAACAACAATACTAAAGAAAATAATAGGATTCCCTTAAGGGACTGAAATTCCTACCTTAAAAGTATTTACGAGTTCCCTAATGTCATGGAAACCATTTCTATTGTCCCTACAAAGGAAGAAGTTTTTTCTTTAGATGACATAGAGTTCGGGGTTAAGCAACTTGCAAATGGGAAAGCTAAGGACATTGAAGGCTACCAAGCTGAAATTTTTAAAATTGGAGGGCCTATCATTATCCCTCACATACACAAGCTCTTCAATTTAGCAGTCAAGCAGGGCTTCCCTAAACCCTAGATGCAAAGCCACATTGTTCCTATTTTTAAAAATGGGGATAGAAACATTCCGTCTAATTATAGAACCATTATGATTAGCTTGATTTTATCCAAGATTTATGGAATTATTTTGGAAAAGAAGATTAGCCTTTGGCTAGAAAGTCATGGTAAAAAAGATAAAGGCTAGGCCGGGTTTAGGAGATATCATTCAACTGTAGACCATATTGTTACCTTTAGGATCATTGCAGAGGAGTTCTACAATACTAATCTACAATACTAAATCCAATCTTTTTTGTTATTTCATTGACTTTAGAAAAGCTTTTGACATGGTTCCTAGTAAAAACCTTTGGAATAGGTTGGTAGAGATAAATGTGTCTCTTGAGTTGAGGGTCGCTGCAATAAGGATGTATGAGAATGTTATTGTTAAGTTTAAAAACACTGAGGGTTGGTCAAAAGAGATTAACTGCAATATTGGAGTCAAACAAGGTTGTCCCTTGTCCCCTGCCCTTTTTGGCATATACATTGACAAGTTAGAAGATTGTTTGGAAAAAGCAGGTTGTTTTGGACCTACTCTCACTGGTATAGTCATCAATCTTCTTCTTTATGCTGATGATATCGTTCTTATGGAAAGGAGTCCCCATGATCTTGAAAACCAACTAAGAATCCTCAAGGAGTTTTTCTCCAATATGGGTATGACTGTTAATACTGATAAGACTAAGGTCATGATTATTAAATCCAATAATATCACTTATGATACCTTCATATATGACAACAACAACTTGAAGGAAGTGACTTCATAAAAATATCTTGGAATTGATATTCACCACAAGCTCAATTGGAATTATAGCATTGAGAAAATGATTATTGGGGGATGGAAAACTTTTTATGGGCTTGAAAACAATTGTAAGTCAATTGATATTTGGAGTTGGGATAAGAAGAAAATCCTCTTTGAGACTCTTGTTACATATGTTATTCTTTATGGATGTGAATTCTAGGGCTATAGTATCTCTCGAGAATCCTAGAGAAAGATAGAGAAAATACAAAAGAATTTTATAACCTATAATCTCGAAATTAAAGGAAATATGCCCTATCTTATCCTCCTCTTAGAAACAAGTCTCTCCCCCATTGAGAGCATGGCTATGAATAGATACCTAATGTATAATAACAAGTTAAACAACATGGAAGACAAGAGGATTCCTAAAATTGCTTCAAAATCGAGTCGTAACCACCATTGACTCAAGCAAGGATGGCACAAAGATGCCCAGTCTTGGCTAAACTATTGGGGAATCGTGGAAGACACCATTTTTCACAATAAAGATACTATTAAAAAAATCGTCCAATCAAAATTTAAGGAGAAAATGTGGTGTAATGAAGAGTTAGAGGAAAAAAGAAAATTAGGTATTATAAGGATGTAATCAACCCTAATATAGAAGATCAAAATTATCTATCTCTTTTGCCAAGTGTAAAGAAAAAAATAAGCATTGCTAACAGTAGTAAAAGAAGAATTAAATAATAAATCACAAATGATACGACTTACCTCATACAAGCAAAGTGGCTAGGAAAAATAATCGATCACAAAGATAGGTTGATCTGTGTCAATGAAAGTTGTAATGACCATAAATATATCATACTCAGTAATTCTCCGAGCTTAAAAGGGCCAGGAATATTTATAAATGAATACATCATTCCCGAAGACCAAGTTTAATTAAAGACGGAGTTCAAAAGGTAAAAGAAGCCATGAAAGAGGGAAAATGGGCAATAATTAGAAATGGAAAAGTTATTGTTAGGGATAGAGACCAGAAGGATAATAATAAATAGGAATTTGGGACACTCAGGATTAGTTTTTGAAACTGTCGTGGATTTCCATGGCACAAAGGTCCTATGATAAGTTGGATCCCGAGTGATATTGATATTATCTGTCTATTTGAAGCTTGGGAGCATGAAGAGTCTAAGGTCCCTAACATAGAAGGATTTGTCTTGTGGTTGGCATGGAACAAAAAATCCCATCGTAGAGGGATAGGAGGCATAGCTTGTTATATTAGAAAGAGAATTTCTCCTCACATTCAACTTGTCACATACCCACTACCTAAATCGGATTTTTCTGGTCTTCTGCCGAATTCGGAAGCCCTAAATATCCATGGAGGCCCAGCGTAAGCTGGCTCTTTCTCTCTTTCTCCGTTCCCATGTGATCACGGGTCATGATCATGGTTCAATTTGAACGCAGTGCCTATTTGTATTTCGCGCCTCGGCGCTACAGTAATGTCTAATCGTTCGACTCTGCAACCGTCGAACCCCGACAGGGCTAGCGACCGGCCAATAGGGATGAATCCCTACAGGGTTAGCAAATGACCATTAGGAAAAAATCCCAACAGGGGTAGAGAACAACCAATGAGAGCAGGCCCCGTCGCGCGGTTAAGTGGAATACAGGTGGCAGAGAGGTAAACGTGACACAGTAGTCGACATGACAGGAGGGGGCCCCACTTCACTCGCCACACTATTCTGGAGCCCCCTCCTCCCCCATTAAAGGTAGAATGGCAAGGGGGGTCCAGAATCCACCAGAGCGTCGTTGAGCATGATNTTAAAGGCAGAATGGCAAGGGGGCTCCGGAACGCATTCTCAGCCGTAGATCTGGGTGGATGGACTCTGGCCATCCATATCTTCTCGCTACTTACCCTAATGCACATTCACACCCCAGCGTAAAACTGGCATCTCTTCCTCACATCGGACGGTCGTTACGGACCCTGAGATTTCCCGAAGGAATCTTGTCCGTTCATCGGGACTTAGCCTCCTGCTATCGTCTCGTCATTATGGGTCGGGATTTGTCAAGGCAAGAGCCTGAGTTTTTGTCAACGAAACTCTCGAATCCCAGATCCTCGATTTCCCGAAACGGGTAATCTCTCAACATGTCACCTCATTACATCGGACGGTCCACAACTGCTCCGGGGTTTCCACCCCGGAAAGTCCCGATCCCTTGTCGCCAGGACTCCCGATCTCGCGATTCCTGATTTCTTGAAATGGGAGATCTCACGATGCGTGGCCTCCGTCAATCGGACGACTCAGATCTATCCCGGGGTTTTCACCTTGGAAAATCCCGAACTCTTGTCAATAGGAATCCCGATTCCGCGATTCCCGATTTCCCGAAATGGGTGATCTCCTGACACGTGGCCTTCATCAATCGGACAACTTAGATCTATTCTGGGGTTTTCACCTTGGAAAATCCCGAACTCTTGTCAATAGGAATCTTGATTCCGTGATTCCCGATTTCCTAAAATGGGTGATATCTTGACACGTGGCCTCCGTCAATCGGACGACTTAGATCTATTCTGGGGTTTTTTGCCCCTATACACTGGAGTCTTAACCCTCAGGTAACTCCTGACAGATCTAAAGGTTGTCGGTTTTTTCAGTCGAGATCTGACGGCTCATATTGGTTCCTACCCGTGCATTCTTCCACGACTCCCTGGACGTGGAAAAGATCCACGGTCCAGATACTCTCATGGGCCTTGGAGATCTACGATCCCAAATTCCTCGCTGCCCACGAAGACACAGAAAACAAAGGGGTAAGGCATTTTAACACCTTACCTTCTCCTACGAATCCAATGGTCGGGTGTGTCCGTAGATTTCCCGACGGAATCTCATCCATCGGTCAACACCTATCAGGGATAAGGTATTTAACCTTCCAGCTTCCTCTTACCAAATCTATCAGTTATGAGTGACCACAGATTTCTCGATGAAATCTCGTTCCTCAATTCAATACTTCATCCTTATACTTCCATCTCGGTTTTCAAGAGGATCGTTCCTCCTCATGCAGGGTTACTACGGCCTTACGCCTTCACAACCGCCTTCCCGATTCTTGATGGGATTTTTAAGGAAGGTATCTCTATGGGGAGATTCACTCAGGGTACTACCTGAGGTATATAAGGGTGTCTTTCTCCCACGGATCAGACACGTGGTCTGAGTTAGGTCGGTAAGCATATAAATAGTGATTTATGAAAACATAAGCCAGACGTAGTCTTTCCATTATA
>SNQJ01S0048557.1:71623-84313 GCA_010110895.2 Picea sitchensis
TTAAGCCATGGATCAATGGCCGTTAAGATCAAGGAGAGTATGAACCGTTGGATCACTTTATGTCAGGAACATATCGTGACCGTCGGATTTCCTAACTACAAATGCATACTAATGCATACTAAAGAAACACACTAGAAAACACATTTTTACCTAATGACACAATAGACCAAGTAGATCTTACTAACTCCTAAGTGTCTAAATATCCTAACACCTACAATAATTTAGAACAAGATATTTATAGTTTGAAAAATGAAGGTAATATCCTCCTTATAGGAGACTTTAATGCCAATACTGCAACTAAACAAGCTACTCTTTTATGTATTGATTCCAACCATAATCCTGTATGGCTAGATGAATACCTTGTTTTATTGAATAGCTACAAAAGAAGCTCTCAAGATCTAATTGAGAATTTGTTTGGTACTGAGTTGGTTAAGTTTTGCATCTCTCAAGAACTAAAAATTTGCAATGGAGTAATGAAGTGGACAAAATCCAACCAAATGACTTGTATTCATGGGCTAGGTAGTAGTGTCGTAGATTATGTGATATCTGATATCCCTGTTTCCAACCAAATAGCAACTTTTGAACTTTTAAATGACCATGAGCCCGACTCTGATCATAAACCTTTAACCCTAACTCTAAAATTTTCCATGCATGGGAGCGTCATTGAAGAGAATTTTGATAATCAAAGGAATTTGTGATTTGACAAAAGTAAAGTTGACCTTTTCTTAAATGATTTAAATAGTAAATTAAATCTCATAACTTATAAGGACAACATTGAAGAACTCTATCATAATTTTACCACTACCCCTTCCACTTCCATTAACAAGTTCTCTTTCGAGGTGTCCTATAAAAAGAATAATAGAACGACCAACCCTTGGTATGATAAAGAATGTGAAATTTCTAGGAAAGCCATTAGGGATGCTTCTAATGAGTCCTTAAAATTCAATAAGTGTTGGCACAAGGGCAAACCCAGGGTTCAACTCTAAAAACGCACCAACAAACCCTATCTACTGGCCCTTATGGAAACACCTACGAAGTAGATGAAGTCTCACCCAAAGTAGCAATAGGGGGGTTGCAGGACACATGTGTCTACAACCAGAGGAAATACAAGATGATTCCATAACAACAATGCAAAATAGCCTAGAGATCCTTAATAATATTATGCTTAACTTCACAAAGTAGGTTATATATTCTTATCTTTAACAGGAAAAATAAAATTACAATAACAGTATAAAAGATAGTATCTAACAAAGCATCAACCACATAGAGAAATAAGATTTTACATGGTTCACCCTCTCCCTAGGGCTACTTCCACAAAACTGTGTTTATTGATAGAATAGATGAAAATAAATAGTTGTATCTTCACACTCAGTTGCAGATCCTTCTCTCTCTCCTCTTTATCTCCTAACATTGTGCACCCAACTACAGAGTCGATCTTCGCACCCAGCTGAAGAGCCAAAAATACAAGAATTCCCTAAAACATATCACTCTTACATCTTAACACCACTCACACACTTCCTCTCAACTCTTATAGACCTCTATTTATGCATTCCATGACTCTTAGAAAACCATAGACCGAAGCCCGGGTGCAAAAACCTTAGATCCACATTGCCAAAACCCTAGGTCCACATAACCCTCATTTTAAGGACTTCGGCGACCTGTTCTTTCTTCTTCTCCGCGAGGTGCTCCAAAGCACCCATTAGTGTCTTCTTTCACTTGTTGACTTGTCCATGATATATCTTCTTTATTTCTTTCTCTTCCTTGATCTTCTCTTTCAACGACTTTCTTTCCTTTACTTCGTTCCTTCTTTTATGATTCTTTAACCATCTCAACCCCTCCTCGATTTGTGTTCCTTCCGTGCACTTCATGCTTTATCTTTCTTCTTCCTTAATCTTTGCTTTCTTCCTTAATACATGACCAAGAGCCAACATGCCCCCAACACTCACATGTGACTCGTCCCGAGTCATTGCAGGGTTGAGACCTCTATATTACTTTGACTGCAGATTGCGCAGAACAACCTATGCTTTCTTCTCTGTCCCTCCCTATCATGTGAAGACAGTCTTTTCTATTTTTGGTACCCAATTTCAACTGCACATGGTGCCTAGACCCTTCTTCCTTTATTTTTACTAAGAGTTGTGAGGCAGTTGGTTGTCACAATACCACTTCAATCGGCTCCCATTTACTAAACCATCCTTCCATTCTCCATTAAGAGTCTTCAGCTGCGCAGATCCACCTTCTGTAACATAGACAACCTCGAATGGCCCAAGCCAATCTGTCCTGAAATTTCCTGGATGCTTCATGAACTTGTTGTCATATAAAGTACCAAATATCCTTGTTTAAATGATTTCTTCTTGATATGTCTGTCATGGTGAACCTTTTCTCATTCTTTTTGTACCTGCTGATGAAATCCTGCAATGAACCTGTCTTCCTCTAGTTCTGTCAGTTGCGCGAGCCTCTCTTGAACATCGTTGGTGTCATCCATACTTGTAAATGTTGCAAATCTTAAACTATGAACCAAATATTCCATAGGTACCACTGCTTCCTGGCCATAAACTAACTTGAAGGGAGTTTGCATTGTCAAATTTTTGCAAGTAGTTTGATAAGCCCATAACACTGCTGGAATTCTCAAATCCTAATCATCTTTGTTAACACTGCAAATCTTAGTTAGCATTGTCTCCAAAATCTTATTGAAATATTCGACTGTACCATTCTCCTGTGGGTGATATGGTGTGCTCTTCTGATGGTGAACTTGAAACTCCTAAGTCAAGGCTTCAATAATTTTGTTAATGAAGCGTGTGCCTTGATAACTCATAAGGATCTTCGGGCATCCAAATCTGGTTATGATATCATCAAAGATGAACCGTGCAACTGTAGCTGCACTACAATCTTTAACTTCTCTTGCTTCTTCCCATCTGGTCGAATACTTTGTAGCAGTGATGATATATCGATCTCTTGTGCACTTTCCTAGTGGGTTGATAGGTCCCACAAATTCAATAGCCCATTTCTCAAATGCCTGTAAATTTATCTGAGGTTTTAAAGGAATCTCATCCCTTCTAGAAGGCTTCCCTACTCTTTGACATACATCGCAAGCTCTGTAGTATTCCTTAGCATACTTATGTAAAGTGGGCCACCAGAGGCCATCTCTGAGAACCTTCTGTGATGTTGATTTCCCTGCATAATGTCCTCCTACAATGCCTTCATGTGCTTATGTGAGAATCAATGGTATTTCTGACTCCATAACACATCTTCTTAAGATTTCACTGGTTCCATCTTATATAGTTAACTAGCTATAAGTTGAAAATCTGCATCGTGGATGTTATAAGAAAAATATGTCCGTTGGGACAGATCCGACCTATTCGGCCATAAAGTCGTTTACAGCCTCTTTGATAGTTTGACATGAAGCAGAGACTACCCACACCTCAAGTGGTCCTTTGCCTGAGGCAGTAATGAAGGGGAAAAAAAAGAAGGTGAAAGACTTATAAGAAGTCTTTCTCAGGACCACCCACCCTGGGTGTTGTCCTTCCTTAGCTTCCTGGATGACAAAAATGGCCTGGGGGGTGAAAATTATGGATAGTAGGATGAAAAAAATCTCGCTGATTTTTAGGACAACGAACAAAAAAAAATTGAACAACAAGTTGTTCACTTCCTTAAAGCGTTGGAAAATGTCCCAGAATGTGTCCCCGGGGTAAACCGGTGTCCTAGGTAATTAACCAATGAATGCCTTGAGTAAAAGGGTGTGAAACAAGGGTGAAAAGTGAGCTTAAAAACTACATCCAAGTACTTTTAAATGGATGTAAATTGTGAACAACAAGTTGTTTGAAGCTTTCAAGATAGGGAAACAAGCCCATAATGGCTTGATACCCCCCGGGGTGACCCGGGAAGTGATCCCAGAAGATTGTTAAATCAAAAGTAGGCTGTAAAAGTGGATGAAAAACCTTGTTACAAGTTGTTACAGCTATGATATAAGGGAAAGTATTCACAACTTCAATTTTGGTTCGTGAGTGAAAAGGTGGACTGACGAAAGGTTGACTTTAAAAGTATTTTATTGGTCAATTTTTAGTTTTTATCACATGCCTTGGCCACCACATTGTTTTGAAGGTTATCCGATCATGCAAACATATCTCGGAACTATGCCAACCAGTATAAGAAGAGTAGTCCTAGTAGGCCATGGTGGTTTGGTTGAAGAGTGCCCCATGCAGTTCAGAGAACCAGGGATTAGTCACTTCTCGTCACTAGCGCTTTAGGGCTCTTAAAACTGCTTGGATGGAAGAATGATACCTACAAAAAGGAGGCTTAGGACCCCCCTAAAGAGGGTTTTTGCTGAGCTTACCCAAGCAGAGTAGTATTCCAACCAAGCTAAGCTAATCAACTCCTTGATCGTGTGGTACTAAGGAAATACCACTCGACTTGTACTAACTAGATAACTTCTCAGGGGCTCATGATGAAGACTCCCTGGATTTGACTCTTAATATCCTACAAAATTTAAATTGTTTAAAATGAAATAACAGGCCATCCACGTGGCCAGGCCACGTCTTTCTTTTACAAGCGTGCCTCCTGGTTACTGAATTTGAAATCTATTTAAAACTATATACATAAAACAAGTAAATAGATAGGTGACATATATGTCACGACTATATAATATGTATATGTAAATATCCAAATAATATGAGTTTTTTCTTTCAGTGTATGGGGCAGACCCCCAAATTGTTTTCAAGTTTTTTTTGCGGCGTTTTACATGTATTTAGCTTGTTGATTTTGCATGGCCCCTTTAGGGGCAACCACCTGTAGATCAGTGAGTGAAAAATGATACAATGAAAATATAGAAAGATTAGATAATTACAAAATGACAATTACACCATTCAACCCAAAGGAATAGGTTAAGACTCTTTGCGAGCGACAAATCTACCATGTGCATGAAAGTCAAAACTAACTCCTTGTATGGGGATTGGAAATTTAGTGTTTGAAATATAAAAAGTATGATGGTTATCTATGCAAGTATAAATCATATTTTTAACATGAATTCACACGTGAACTATTCAAACTATCTACGTAAATCAAACATATAAACATTGGTATATGTACCGGAAATTTTGGAGTGAGTGTAAGTGATAAGTAAAATGAATATGAGAGTGATTGGGTAGATTTACCGATCGAAATGTGTGTTTTTCTTCACTTCCCTGCTGGCCCCTTTGCCTCAAACAGGTCTCTAGGTGGTCCCTAGCCACTTAGGAGAAGCAAAATGGGTGATCGGTTGTATTCTTGCAGGAAAACAACAAAATTTTAGTGTTTATGTATGGAAAAACTGAAATAAATATAAAATAAATTTACACATAAGAAGTATATAACAACCAACTAAGATGGATGTCCCGTGGGGGGAAATTGGCCAAAATGACCAATTTTCCTATTTGGGACAGCAAGGTTAATGGTAAGAAAACATAACATAAATATACATGAATGAAAAGATAAATCAAACAAGTATGGACAGCCAGCTAAGGGGCCTATTTGAGGGTTCTCCTAAGGGGCCCTAGGACTCCCAACCACTAGCTAAGGCTGAAAACAATTGAATACTTCAGAAAATCTACACTAAAACACATTAAACAAGTTAAACCAAGTTGTTAGGAGATGAAAGTAAGCAAGTTAAACCCAAGGAAGAAACAACAAACACCTAGCTAACCAATCCCTCCTAGAGATAGCTAACATAACAAGCATTTACCCCTACCCCTCAACCCTTAACCAACAAGTGACACATCCAACAACTAAAATCTATCAAGTATCACACACACAAAGAGCCTTGGAAATTTCAGCAGAGCTTTTTTACTATATTCATCCTCTTTTTTTACAATGCCAAGCCTCTTATTTATAAAGGGGAGGTGAAGGCTTAGGGTTAGGTCACAAGACACTTGTCACTTTTGGAAAAGTGACAAGTATACCAACTCTAAAGTACTTTTGTCTTTTTACAAAAGGTAACCTTATTCTAAAGGCATCTTATCCAAAAAGAATCTTATCCTAAAGAGAACCTTATCCAAAAAGGGGATCAAACCAGATTTGATTTGACCCTTCAATCACATAGTAATACATGCCAAAAAGTAAATCATGGGAGAGTTCATATTACAAAAAGTCATTTTTCATAAAATGAAAAAGATTGAGATGCCACATCACCATTTGCCTTGGGATTTGTGCCATCCCAAAGGAACTTTGATTGCTTCCATGTTTTGCAGTTGTAGGTGAGGTGGTTTAGGACAATTCCTGGCCATCCATGCCTACCGGATTCACTGGGATGAAGCCCCAAAGTGTGGGGAATTTGTTGAGTTATTTAGGAGGGCAAGGGGCCTTTGGGATTTATTTGTTGTAAGTAAGGAAATGCCCGTTGTTCAGGAACTTTTCAGACCTGATTATTCCCCCCCTTTGCTACCTATAAGTTTCCATGTGAGCTGGCTGAAGTATGGCTTCGATTTGGGCTTGTTTTGGTGAGAGGACGCCTTGGACCTGAACCTTGAGAGGATCTTCCTCTACACCAAATAGAAAAAAAATAAATCTTTACTATTCCCATGTTGTATCTCTGTCCACTACCTTTCCACTTCCTTTCGTTTGGCGCAAAACCGACTCCAGATGAGTAAGATATGGCCCCGGGAATGTACGCGGAAGGAGCCGACCGAGAGACTGATCAGGGAAGATTTTGAAGTTGGGGAAAAATTATGGGTTGGACACCAAAATTGACAGCCTTCTACAATCCTACATACCTATAGATGAAATGGGCTTTTCTCACCCGACCCAATTTGGCCTCGAAGGCCCTCATTAGGCCTCTTTCTGGCACATGCTTGTTGGGCTAGGAATGGGTTCCTGTCGCTCTGGGACATATCACTGAAAATATGGGCTGAATTTGTAGAGGTGAATTCCATGGATTCATTCTGGACTTCACTCCGGTCATTTTAACTATTCACGGGTGAAAATACGCTTCCGTATGGCGAAGTTATAGCATTAAAAAGGCCAGTGACCCTTAGGGGGGGGGGATTTAATTTTACTATATAGTTTAAAACCCATTTTTTAATTTTATTTATATTTTAATCAAACATTATAAAAACCTTACAAAATAATTTTAATTACAAATATATATAGAATATATATGTATATATAACTAAAATAAAATTCAAAATTTAATATAATATAAAATTAAAAAACAAAAATAAAATTAAACTTAAAATTTAAACAACGTTTAAACTAAAATCAAAATCAAAATTAAAATTAATTTGAAACCCCCACCCATCTACCCCTGGTCACCATACAACCATGGTGAAGCTCGAAAATGAGCCAGTTGGGGAGGAGGGCGCGTGGATGGTGGGAAGAGATGGTTGAGTAGGGAGGAGAGTGGGAGCTGAGGGAGATGGTAGGTGGCGTTGAGCGGAAAGGGAAAGGAGAAGAGGTGCAGCTGGAGTGTGGTGGTTGTGGGAGAGGAGGCCATGCACAGGAGGAAAGGGGAAGGGTGAGCATGGAGGGGTCGGCATGGAGGAGGTAGCATCGTAGTGGTAGAGGGAGGGACGAGTTGGAGGAGGTCAGGGTCTGCGTGGAGGGGTGGTGGAGGATAGGAGGAGCGGAGTTTGGGGAGGGAGCAAGTGGTAAAGAAGGTGAGGGCGCACACATGAGAAATGGAGAGGAGGATCTCAGGGTGCATGGGGGATGGAGAAGAAGGGAAATGGAGGAGGAGGGGATCGGGGGAGATGGAGGAGAGGAGGATCTTGGGTCGGGAATGGGCGTGGAGGTGGAGAGATGGGCAGGGTTGCGTGAGGCCGAGTTGCAGAGCTGTGGGAGGAGGGGGTGGTGGTGGATGGGTGGCCAACCATCCCCAAAAATTATTTTTTCAAACTTTGGGAAAAGTGGGTTTTTATTTTTATTTTTAGAACAAGAGGTCCTGGGTTCAAACCCACTCCCCAATTTTTGGATTTCTGGGCAACTTTGAGATTTTCTGGGAAAAGGAGAAGGGAGAGGATTGGGATTCAAAGCCCAGGGCCTTCTAATGAGATGCACAGGCCTGCAATCTTCAACAAAGAAATAAGAATTTAAAAGTTTAAAGGAGCCATGGAGGCTTGGGCTTGGTGCCCAAGAGGGGTTCAAGTCCCCTCTCCTTTGCATCTTTTGGCACACACATAACTTCCTGAACTCAAGAACTAGAAAATAAAATTGAACCAGTAGCCAATACAACACTTGAACCAGGAAAATAAAACCAATTTGAAGGCAAAAACTTAATTTCTTCATGCAAGATCTCTACACAACCAACAAAGTTTCCTTGGTTTTTGGAACTAGGATTGATGGGTTACTTGTTTAACTATTTGAAGACTGTTGCATGGAAGTTGGTTGCCCACTGCAGAGATAAAAATGCTGCCATAAAAACCTCCCTCTGCTGCCATGAATTCCTATTGCAGAGCTTCCCCCCCTTAGCCAAAATGCCAAATGGCTTGAGAGAGGGGAGAGGGGGGAGTTTTGATTTCTTCCAATTTTGCAAGGAAATCAATTTTCCCAAAAATTGCATGAGGCTATGTGTCATCTCCCCCATTTTCCAATTTTCTAAAAAAATTAATAAAATTTTCAAATTAATTTTTAAATATTTCTTGGAAAAATGTGCAAGTCAAAGTTTGACTTTCACTTTCACTTTGACCCTGTAGCCAGTGACTTAGCCCAAAAATGTTGCCTGGTGAGACAGAGTCGGAATCGGACGCAGGGCACATCATTGGAAAGGTCTCGACGAGCCTGTCGAGAATATTTCATCACCAACTTGATATAATTCCACCTCGGCCCTCAAATTCGGCCCGAAACAATGATCGCTTAAAACCCCTGACTTGCTGGTGGGCCCACATGACACCCAATCTTGCGAAAGGTGCCAAATCGCCATATGATATCCAATCGAGGAAAATGAGGTACCATCGGAAAGGTATCGACGATTAATTCGGCAAGGTGAAAACATAATTTTTTGTTGGTGATGACGCACGCTCCCTCCACAACCTGCAGGTCGGAAGGTCCACATCAACACAGGATATTTCCCTTTACATTGGCCCAAAGAGCTTCGGAATGGCTCTTCTATTTCCCTTTCGGGAAAATCTGCACCGACAACAAATTCTCGTTGGATCCCCTCTTTGTTCTTAGGATATCGGATTTCGCACTTTCATGAATCCGTAGGTCAAGCACCTATCTCTCAAGTCTCTGAAACCCGAAAACAGTCAACGCTGACCTTTTTTCTTTCTCTTTCGAACTTTTCCTTATCACGATTTCGGCTCTCGCGATGTCAAGCAACTTGTTCTCGTGATTCCCGAAACCCAATTTTCCGAACCTCTGATGCGCTCGCAAGATTTGACCTTTCAACGATCCTTCACTCCATCGGGACTTCGGACTTCGCAATATCGCGAATCCTAATGCAATGTATTCAGAACTTCACTCCTCAAAACTCTGAAACGGTCAACGGAGTTTGACTCCATGTCAATAGTGCGCCACCTGTCCACTCGCTGAATCCTCTGTGGCCCACACAAATCCTTTTATCTTTTTTTCAGGACTTTGTGTTTCATGATTTCGCGATTCCTGTTGCAAAGTTTACGGAACTTCAACCTACGAAACCCCGATATAGAAATCCACATGTAAATCCAACTACCCTTATGGCTTGGATCTACGGTCCTACTCCTCCTAAGCTTAGAACCTTTCATGGCACTCGTTGTAACTTCCCTGCTCCTCCGCGAGATCGAACGGTTCACGGGCCTTCGCGGTTTCTCCTCAGAATTTTGATCGTCCGTTCTTCCTCTTAGAATCTGTCCTCCTGCGGTCGCTAGTTACTACACTTTACTTCAACCTTTTAAGGTGCTTGGACGCTTTCCTTCCTTCGACCCCTTCTTAGGTTCAAATCCTTCTGATCTTTCCATGGCTCTGCGTCTTTTAGAAAAACCCTTGCACGCACTCCTTGCGACAAACTTTCAAACACTTCCAAATGTTACAATTCCTCGACTCTGCGCACACCTGTAGCAGTAGTCTCTCAAAACTCCACTCAGGTCCACAACCCTGAGACTTCACTCATCCTGCGCACTCCTTGCATGGCTCTTGTGCCCAACTTCACTTCTGTGGAAATGAGAACAAAAATATTTCTCTCCTGAGCTTTCAGAGACAAACCCCTGAACACCTTGTCGACGCACTCCTTGCAGACAATTCAACTGCACTTCTTGCAGGAACTCTTGCTGAGATGGAGAAACAATTGAAACTCATTTCTCTTCCCTTTCCTCTCAGATTTCAAACATTCAACAAGAAATCATTCATACATAGCATAAAATCAAATGTACAGAAGAAAGAGTGAAATAACCATGAGCATAACATTTAGCATACATGCACAGAGAACAAACATGACGCCATGAATTTGAATCAAAGCTTTCTCTATTAATCCAAATTTCTGTACATGGGTGTTTTCACACAGCTCGTCGCTTCTCTTCTATGCTCTCTCTCTCTCTCTGATCATGTTACAATACACAATGAGGGTGTCTATATCCCGCTTCCCTCTTGCGCTCTAAAACTGTCTAATCTAATATTCAATTTTACCTACTTGCATTAACTACCATAAATGCCTTCTATCTACTAAGGATGAGAGCAAATGGCTCAAGGTCCGATTACATTATACAAGTGCGCTCCACTTTGATGTTTCATTAATGGTTCAAGATATTTCAAAATTTATGCTGGGCGCTTTTCCAGCTGTCCGTTGTCTCTGCGTTGGCTCGCTTGAGATGCTCCTGCATCATACTCCCTTGCTTGAAAATTTTCATGGGCTCCTGTCCATGAGCTCACGCACAGTCTGTCCATGCTTATGGATCTATGCTTCATTCTCCCAACTGGCATCTTCAACTGGATGCCCCTTCTGTTAGCTCCCAAAATGAAACCGTCCTTTTGGTCGAGTTTTCTGGTGGACAACATGACTATTGGTAGTTGCCTCAATTCATTTTTGAGTCTTTATAGCTGCAAAACTTAGGTTTTGGTTTTTGTCTTAGAAAATAATATGTCCCATAAAAGTCTTCTTTTCAAAATTTTCATAATTCACTTTCAACAGCTAACGTGTGTCCAAAAGATGAGTGTTAGTTGTGGAAAGTGGCGACTTTCAGCAGCTAAGGAGTGTTTTTCATAGGTCTGTGCGCTGGTGAAAGTGTCAAATTCCAAAATATCCAAAGAAGCAGTGTCCCGGGTCGTGCGTTGAGGAAAGTGAAGGCTTTCAACAACAAAAAGGGGGTCTCCACAGGATCATGCACTGGTGAAAGTAAAGACCTCCAACAGCTAAGGATAATTTCTCACATGGTGGCGCGCTGAGGAAAGTGAAAGCTTTCAACAGCTAAGGAGCAGTTCGTGCGGGATCGTGTGCTGGTGAAAGTAAAGACTTCCAACAACTAAGGATAAGTTCTCACATGGTGGCGCGCTGAGGAAAGTGAAAGATTTCAACAGCTAAGGAGCAGTTCATGCGGGATCGTGCGCTGGTGAAAGCGGTAAGTTTCTACAGCTGAGGGGCATTTTCCACGGACGTTGGTTGGAGAAAGCGGGAATCACATGCACTTATCCATGTTTCAAAATCAAATCATCATGTGATCAACTCACGACATGCGATCAGAAAGACCTCGGCCCAATAGCATATCACGGTGTTTGGTGTGCATAACCGTTTAGGGTTTTGAATTGCAAATGGAAAGAATGATGCTTAAACTTGCAGGGAAATTTTCAATCCCTTCCCGAGCTCCAAATGAAGATCTGAAAACACCATTGAAAATCTTAGATTCTCTAGATGTCGATCGACTATTCATACATGAAAAACAGATTTTCTATGACCGAGAAATTTGATTTTGAAAATCTGCCCGCTTTCAACAGCTAATTCACCGAAAATTTTGCTAGTTAGTTGTTGAAAGTGTCGTCTTTCAACAACTAAGGAGTGTTTTTCACGGGCTATGCGCTGTTGAAATCCTGTCACGGCCAGAATGTCACGATTTTTGCCCAGATCGTAATTTTTTGCTTGAGAATGAGTTGAAACCTCTTCTAAGGCTTGATTAATGAATTATCAAATCTATTTAATCAACCACTTTTGGAAAATGAAGAGAAGAAAAGGTGTACAAATGTCATTTACCATCTTTAAAAGAGGCATAATTTCAGGGTTTTGGGAGCCACATCACATAATTCGAATTTCAGAGAGCCTTGGGAGGCTGAGCTACACATCATCAGATTTCAACCATATTTTGAGGGCCAGCAGATAAAGATTTTCTTTATTTGAGGATCTATTCCTATTTTTTGTTTACTATTTCTGGAAATTCAGATCCATAGTTTTAGGATCTAATAACTGAATTGTTAAGCTATAAAGCTACAGAAGGAAGATGAATGAAAGGGTTCAGTTTTGGATACATAATTCTCTATTGTACACAGGATTTTGATGCTAATACTAAATCACAGGTTCCTTTCTATTTTTATGTCAGTTTTCCACACTCCTTCTATATTGTTATATGTGTTGTCAAGCCTTTAATGACTGTCATCTTATTATTTGGCTCATAACCTGATAATTATTTTTTTCATTGTTAGTTAGACCCTACTTTGTACTGGTTTATTAGCAATCTGTTCTTCATCCACCTTAAAGTTATTTTTTGATTATCAATCTTAGAGAGCACTGGTTCATTTGTTTACCATCTTGACTGTCTGAATACCATG
>SNQJ01S0048557.1:84363-103866 GCA_010110895.2 Picea sitchensis
TTTTTACTTGAAGTTACCAAGCACCTTTGATCTACAACCACAAAGGGTTTCTTGGAGTGATAACCTTCCATTTGACCAAATATTCAAGGTATTGCTTTCGCCTAGTCTTCTTGCTCACTCTTTTGTCCAGTATGTGCTCCATCTACGGCTTATATGCAACTGGCATCTGCTTTGTCAACTGGATCACTGGTTGCTCATCTCTTGTTCCTGTTCCCTCATCCTTATATGGGTACAAATCTACGATATTGAATATCGGGGAAATTCCGATCCCATCGGGTAATTCAATCTCATAAGCATTTGCCCCGAATTTCTTCAAGACCCTACATGGTCTGATTTTATTCATCTTTATCTTATTATATGTTCCTCTCGGGAACCTTTCCTTCCTTAAATGTGCTAGAATCATATCACCAACCTCAAATTGAAGTTGTCTTCTATGCTGATCTGCTCTACGCTTATACTTCTGGCTCGAATTTTGTAACCGCTCCTTCACTTGGCTGTGAAGTTCCTTCATCGCCTCTGCGAAATCTTCTGCACTAGTGCTCCTAGTTGCAATTTGTTCTGAATCCCTCAGCTCAGAAATTCCTCTCGGCTACATGCCATAGACAATCTGAAATGGACTTTTCCCTATGCTTATGGTAACCGAGTCATTATAAGAAAATTTCGCCTGTGGATATGTTGTCCCACTGGCTGTGGTGTTTTGTCACCAAGCTCCTCAGTAAGTCTCCCAGACTTCTGTTCACCACTTATGTCTGTCCATCCGTCTGAGGATGATACATTGAACTAAACAACAAGTTAGTTCCCATTTAGTGTCTTATGAACTTGGTATCTCGATCCGAAACTATGCTCTTTGGCAAGCCATGAAGTCGAATGACTTCTTTGAAAAACAAACTCGCAATGTGAGTTGTGTCACTGGTCTTCTGGCATGGAATGAAGTGTGCCATATTGGAAAATCTATCCACCACCACAAATATTGAGTCAAAGCCTCTTTGCGTTCTTGGCAAACCCAATATGTAATCCATGCTGACAGCATCCCACGGCCTCTCAGGTATGGGCAATGGTTGATAAAACCCTGCATTCTGTTTCCTTCCCTTTGAATGCTGGAAAATTCTGCATCTGTCCACGAATCTCTTGACGCCTGCTCCCATTCCTGGCCAAAAATATGACTCATTCAATTTTGCGAACATCTTTTCATGACCAAAGTGTCATGCCGATCCTCCACTATGTTTCTCCCTCAGCAAATTCTCCCTTATGGAGCATTTCGGAATACACAGCTGATTACCTCTAAACAGTAATCCTTCCTGGATCATGTATTCTTCCCATTGGCTTCTATCCCTAAGAATTGGATTCTCAGTTGCTTCATATGCTTCCTTAAAATCTTGATCATCGGCGTACATGTTCCTGAGATCATCAAAACCCAACGTTTTGACTTTGAACTCCTGCAATAGCAAACACTTCGTGCTCAAAGCATCAACAACTTTGTTAGCAGTACCAGAAATATGTTTAATCACAAAAGTGAAATTTTGCATGTACTCAACCCATTTGACATGTCTCTAGTTCAACTTTTCTTGTTGAGTCACAAATTGCAGTGCATGATTTTCACTGTATAAGACAAACTCCTTCGGGATCAAGTAATGCCTCCATTTCTTCAATTCCTATATGATAGCATAAAACTCCTTATCATAAGTGAAGTATTTCACTTTCGCTTCATTCAGCTTCTCGCTGAAGTATGCTATCGGCCTATCTTCCTGACTCAAGACTGCCCCTACTGCAAATCCACTCGCATCGCATTTCACTTGAAATATCTTTTGGAAATCTGGCAACACCAAAACTGGTTGTTCCGTAATCTTCCTCTTGAACAGATTAAAACTCTTCTCATCCTCTTCTGTCCAGTGAAAAGACTTGTGTCTTTTTCTCACTGTGTCCATCATTGGTGCACTAATTCCACTGAAATTTCTGATGAACTTTCGCTAGAAACTAGCCAATCCGTGAAAACTTCTCACCTCAAAAATATTCTTCGGTGATGGCCAAATCTTGATTACCTCCACCTTATCTGGATCCATCCTCAACTCATCTACAGAAATAAAAAACCCCAAGTAAATGAGCTCTGTCTTCATGAATGAGGACTTCTTCATGTTTATCAACAGCTTCTCCTGCTGCAATATTTGCATCACTGTAGCCAAATGCTTCAGATGCTCTGCCACTGTTTTACTGAAAACCAATATGTCATCTAAATACACTATGACAAATTTTCTGATGAACTCCCTCAGGACTTCATTCATCAACCTCATGAAGGTACTCGGCGCATTTGTTAAGCCAAATGACATAACAAGCCATTCATACAACCCTTCGTTTGTTTTGAATGTTATCTTTCACTCATCACCTTCTCTCATGCAGATTTGATGATAACTGCTTTTCAAATCAATCTTTGAAAAATACTTTGCTCCACTCAAGCAATCCATAAGATCATCCATCCTTGGCAATGGAAATCTGTACTTGATGGTTATCTTGTTAATCACCCTCGATTCAGTACACATCCTCCAGCCTCCATCTTTCTTCGGACTGAGTACTGTTGGAACAACACACAGACTCAAGATTTCCCTGACCAACCCTTTGTCCAATAAATCCTGGACTTGTCTTTTGACCTCTTCATTCTCTTGCGGCGTCAATATGTACGTGGCTTTGTTTGGTAAACTGGATCCTGGTATGAGATCAATATGATGACTCACACTTCTGATCGGTGGTAACGAACGAGGTAGTTCGTCCACTACTATGTCAGCGAACTCTTCCAGTAGTTCCCGAACTTTTTCTGGTAAATCATCCACTCTTGTACTGGTCAATACAATTCTAGGCTTCCTGACCAAAATGAATTGTGTTTCTTCATTCTTCTTAACCTATGTAAGAAGTTCCTTCCCACTCATGAGAAGTACAGTGTTGCTTACTTCCGGTTTCACCTCCTTATCCTTGATTGGAAGCAACATGTGTGTCTTCCCATTCTTCTCTAGGGTGTATGTGTTCATTCTCCCATCATGAATCACATTCCTGTCATATTTCCATGGTCTACCCAGAAATAGATGAAAAACATCCATAGGAATAACATCACATAATATCTTATCATTATATCCTCCTATCTTGAATTCAACTAAACATTGTTTAGTGACAGTTACCTGATGTCCTTTTTGTAGCCAACAAACTCTATATGGGCTTGGGTTATCAATCGTCTCCAGCTCCATATTTTCCACCATCTCTTTAGAAACAAGGTTATCCATGCTAGCACTATCCACAATGACCTTGCATACCCTGTCCTTGGTCTTGCAAGCAGTCCAGAAAAGTCTGGTTCTTTGGACTGAACTCTCCACCTCCTTTTCTAGTGTCAAAAGAATTTTTTTCATAATCAGCGATCTTCTGCCTTCAGCATCTTCTACCTCAATGTCTTGCCTCTGTGCTTTGGTGATGTGAGCTTCTCCTCCGTCTTTCCTTCTATATGGACACTCGTAAGACTTGTGCCCATTCTTTCCACATGTGAAGCATGTTATTACTCCACCTCTTCCTCTTCCTCTACCTCTGGTTTGAGGAAAGATATTATTATCCTCATAATCTCCTCTCTGTTCAGTATGCTACCCTCGCTGTGAGGTTCCACCTCTCTCAGTTCAAGTCTGAGGTTTCTTCCAGTCCTCCTTGGGTTTCTGATATTTATCTTGGGCAACCGATTTGCCTCTGGGCTGACTTCTTCCTCGGCCTCTCTGACCCTGCTTTAGGCTCAGCTTCTCTTCCTCTTTTAGAGCCATATGATAAGCATCTTCCACCGTTCGGATGGTTACCATGCTCATCTCATCCTGAATATCATATCTCAGGCCATTCATGTATCTGGAAAAAATTTCATCATCGCTTTCCCGATGACCTGCCCTGATGTTCATCTTATAGAATTCTTCAGTGTATTCTTTCACTGTCATCAACTTCTGTCTCAGGTTATGCATTCTCCTGAATAGAGTAATCTGGTAATCTTTGGGGATGAATTTCGCCTTCATCTTCGCGGTCATTCTATCCCAACTTTTGATCTTCTTCTTGCCCTTGCAGCATCTGTCAGCTTGTAGTTCATCCCACCACAATGCTGCATGTCATTTCAATCTTGTGACAGCATGCTTGACCTTATTGTCCTCTTCGACATCTTCATAGTCAAAGTATGTGTCTAGAGCTCTAATCTAGTCTAGAAGCTCCTCTGCATCCAGATTTCCCTCATAAACTGGAATGTCCATATTCACTCTTGCACCCATTCTTGCAATAGCTATGATCAAGTGTTTGTTTGCTGCATCCTCAGCTGCAACTTCTTCTTCATGTTCAGCCTCAATTTCACTCTTGGAATCACTTAGATCCCCAGCACTGACTATGCGTCTTTGGGTTGTCTCCATGTCTTCGAGTCTAGCTCATAGATCACACATTTCTTTCTCCATGGCTGGATCAGTCATCTACCTACCTCTTCTTCTCGGTATTTCCCTCTCCTCTGGTGGATCGGGTGTTTGTTTGTCCCTTCTCCTTGGCGGCATGGTGAATTTCTTTTTCTCTGCTACAGAAAGAAAAGAACCTTTATGTGCTCTTATACTAGAAATGATGGTGCACGCTCCCTCCACAACCTGCAGGTTGGAAGGTCCACATCAACATACGATATTTCCCTTAACATTGGCCCGAAGAGCTTCGAAATGGATCTTCTATTTCCCTTTCGGGAAAATCTGCACCCACAACAAATTCTCGCTGGATCCCCTCTTTGCGCTTAGGAGATTGGATTTCGCACTTTCGTGAATCCGTAGGCCAACCACCTGTCTCTCAAGTCTCCGAAACCCAAAAACAGTCAACGCTAACCTTTCTTCTTTCTCTTTCGAACTTTTCCTTATCGCGATTTCGGCTCTCGCGATGTCAAGCAACTTGTTCCCATGATTCCTGAAACCCGATTTTCCGAACCTCCGATGCGCTCGCAAGATTTGACCTTTCAATGGTCCTTCAATCCATCGGGACTTCGGACTTCGCAATATCGCGAATCCTAATGCAATGTATTCAGAACTTCACTCATCGAAACTCCAAAATGGTCAACAGAGTTTGACTCCATGTCAATAGTGCGCCACCTGTCCACTCGCTGACTCCTCTATGGCCCACACAAATCCTTTTAGCTTTTTTTTTGGGACTTCGCGTTTCGTTATTTCACGATTCCTGTTGCAAAGTTTACGGAACTTCAACCTATGAAACCCCGATATAGAAATCCACGTGTAAATCCAACGACCCTTGTGGCTTGGATCTACGATCCTACTCCTCCTGAGCTTAGAACCTTTTGCGGCACTCGTTGTAACTTCCATGTTCCTCCGCGAGATCGAACGGTTCATGGGCCTTTGCGGTTTCTCCTCATAGAATTCTGACCATCCGTTCTTCCTCTGAGAATCTGTCCTCCTGTGGTCCCTCGTTACTACACTTTCCTTCAACCTTTTAAGGTGCTTTGACGTTTTCCTTCCTTCGACCCCTTCTTAGGTTCAAATCCTTCTGAGATTTCCACAGCATTGCGTCTTTTAGAAAAACCCTTGCACGCACTCCTTGAGACAGACTTTCAAACACTTCCAAATGTTAAAATTCCTTGACTTTGCACACACCTGCAGCAGTAGTCTCTCAATACTCCACTCAGGTCCACAACCCTAAGACTTCACTCAGCCTGCGCACTCCTTGAACGGATCCTGTGCCCAACTGCACTTCTATGGAAATGAGAACAAAAAGCTTTCTCTCCTGAGCTTTCAGAGACAAACCCCTGAACACCTTATCGATGCACTCCTTGCGGACAATTCAACTGCACTTCTTGCAGGAACTCTTGCTCGGATGGAGAAACAATTGAAACTCATTTCTCTTCCCTTTCCTCTCAGATTTCAAACATTCAACAAGAAATCATTCATACATAGCATAAAATCAATGTACAGAAGAAAGAGTGAAATAACCATGAGCATAACATTTAGCATACATACACAAAGAGCAAACACGACGCCATGAATTTGAATCAAAGCTTTCTCTATTAATCCAAATTTCTGTACATGGGTGTTTTCACACAGCTCTCTACTTCTCTTCTATGCTCTCTCTCTCTCTGATCATGTTACAATACACAATGAGCGTGTCTATATCCCATTTCCATCTTGCGCTCTAAAACTGTCTAATCTAACATTCAATTTTACCTACTTCCATTAACTACCATAAATGTCTTCTATCTACTAAGGACGAGAGCAAATGGCTCAAGGTCTGATTACATTATACAAGTGCGCTCCACTTTGATGTTTCATTAATGGTTCAAGATATTTCAAAATTTATGTTGGGCACTTTTCCAGTTGTCCGTTGTCTCCGCGTTGGCGCACTTGAGATGCTCCTGCATCAGTTGGTGTCATCAATGATTGTCTTAGCTATTATGAAACCCTGGCATGTGAGCTGGTGGCCCGCCTTTGCCCAAAATAATTGATCAATTCGTGAGAGTTATAATAGTGTCATACGAGGTCGGAATGAGGAAAATGAGGTGGTATCAGAAAGGTATTCGAGTCTATTACATTGTGGCATCACTGAATCTCTGATTTAGAACTCTTTACCCACCAATTGTAAACCATGAAGCACTACAACCAATTTGGTGTCTGAAAGTGGTCATGAACTTGCAAAAGCTCGTTCTTAGCAACCGTAGGCCGAAATCAAGCACGGGATATAGCGTTGGAAAGGTATCGCACTTCCCTACACCATGTCTAGGTTTGATTTTCCTTTTGAGACCATAATATGAAAAAAATCAGAACAGGAAGTCAAAGCTATTGGTTTTGGCCATTCGGGTGACGTTGACTTTGCGTCCCTCGTATGGGGTCATACAGACTCAAAATAAGGATCATGATAGCCTGTTGAAAAGATTGTCTTGATGCCTACCACATGGAATAATTGTATTATGTGAATCATGACCAGATTTCATATTATTCTTTGCATAAGGACCTCATCCCCAAGGGACCCGCCTAGCGATAGGCAAAGGGGACCAATGTTAAAATTCTTGTAAAGTGTGTTTATCTCATGAAACTTGAACCGAACAACCTTGACATGAGGATGAAATGTCATGGGAAGGTATGAAACTCCCTGAATGAAACCAAATGATACTCTTTCAAGGGCAGAGGCCATAGTAACTATGACCCCCGCCACTGTCTTCGACTGGAACCATAGCACCAATGGGTGTTTATGGAGAAGTAACTATGTAAAACACCATGTTGAGCCCAGAGCAGATTTTTGGGTCAAAAACAGGCTACAAACTGTTTCTTCTGAATAACTATATACTCGCGAGGTGACATTCCTGTGGACAGGAACTGGACTATCTCAGCGAAGTGATCATCAAATTTCCTAATGGCCAACAACTGTGCATCTGGTAGTGTGTCATCCAAACTGGGAGGTTCCTCTCCATGTTCTAACCTGGATAAGTGGTCAGGTCCCTTATTCATTCTTCCTGGATTCACCACAATCTCAAAGTCATAATCCTGGAATAATAATAACCATCTTCATATTCTTCCCCCAACATTGGCTTGTTGACTAAGTATTTCAATGCAGAATGATCAATAAACATCTTAAAATGTCCTCCCAACAAGTAGTGTCTAAAATTCTGTAGCGCATATACCATAGCTAAGCCTTCTCTTTCAGTGGTAGTATAATTTGTTTCAGATGTAGAAATATTCATGCTAGAAAATGCTATAGGGTGGTCAATATCTCCTACACCTGGCTATGCTAAAACTGCTCCTAATGCAATGGATGAAGCATCAACAAAAACATATAATTCCTTACTTCAATCTAAAAAAACCAAAATATGCGTAGTGATAATTTTCTACTTTAATTTGTCGAAGCTCTACTGTCATTCCTATGTCCATTGAAACTTACTATCCTTATTTAGTATCTTCTCCATGGTTGTTGTTATCTATGTGTAACCCTTAATAAACATTTTGTAGTATCCAATGTGTTCCAATGCAGTGCGTAGCTATCTAATCGAAGTAGGAGGAGGTAGATCAACAATGATAGCAATCTTGGAAGGATCTACCAACAACCCCTGCTTACACACAATGTGTCCTAACAACACTCCAAAAGGTGAAAATAAAATACACTTCTTCAAGTTCATGGCAATTTAACATTGTCTGGACTTATCCAACAATAATCTCAAACATTCAATATGATCTTTCAATAAACTAAAAATGGTCTAGTCATAAAAGTATGCCTCCAAAAAATTATGTAAAATTTCCTTAAATGCTTAGACCACCACCCTAGAAAACATGGTTGGTGCATTCTTCAAACCAAAAGGCATCACAATGTACTGAAAAGAACCCCATTTTGTTGCAAATGTAGTCTTATGTCTGTCCTCCTTAGCAATTCTGATCTAGTGATAGCTTGAAAATCCATCTGTGAATGAATAAACTTCCTTTCCTCCTACATTATCTAGAACTTCATCAGTAAAAGGTGTAGGAAATGGATCATGTAAACATGCATCATTCAATTTCCTTAGATCGACACAGATTTTGATTTCTCATGTCTTCTTATCTTGGACCACCATAGGGATGATCCATTCACATTCTTCGACTGGTTCTATAATTCCTTCTTCCATCATTCTATCTAATTTGGTCTTAACTTTTTTGTTGTACTTGGGATTCAGTCTGTAAGGCCTCTGCTTGACAGGCCTTGCATCTTCTTTCAAAAGAATCTTCATTTCTCCCATGGGTCCTTTAATGCCCTTCTTGTCTGTGAAATTGTTGGAAACAAGTCCTGATACTCATGCAATAGTTCTATAATCTTACCAATAATAACATCATCCCAATAGTCTCCAACATTTTCCAACTTAGGTGCTTTCTCTGTTCCAATATTAGCTTTCTTAATTTTAATAGGTTGCCCAACAAAAGGTAGTTCAATTCCTGGCCCTTCTATATCTCTTTGTTCTTTAGTTTATGAAATGTTCACATTCCTAGGGTCATCATCCTCATCAACATTAATATTATAACAACCATGTAACCTCTTACTGTAATCCAACTGATTACTGTATCTTCAAGATATTCTTCTCATGCAATAACATCTTAATCTTTAACTTCAAAAAGTGTAGAAACTTTCATCTAGGTCCTTTGAAGAAATACCTCTCTACTTGACTATATGATTCTACTCTGTCAATAGCAAATTCAGTAATGTGCCCTCCAATAGTTTTGTCAAACCGGATATCCACTACCCTAGACACAGTGTTATCAACTTTCTTTACTTTCTTAATCAACGTCGATGTCCAAACCACAGGTGGTCTAGATATGATTTCAAATTGAGTGTCTGTTAATCTAGCTAACCACTCGTAAAACTCCTGATGAGCTCCTCCAAAGAAAAACTCGTGCACATCGATAAAGATGTACCTTCCCAACCAGTCTTCTGTATTAATGCTAGGGTTCCTTCAATACCCAACTGGACATTCATCCCTCTGAATTCATCTTCTTGGTTGAATACTATCTGTGTATCATCTATTATTATGCTCTATCGTTGACTCTTATATGACAACTGTTGATTGTACAAAATGTGAAACCAATAGAACTTGTCAGACTAACTATTCTTAAGGAACAAGTCATGAAAATGCAACCATTCTTCTTCATTAATACATCATACTTATTTTTGCTGATTTATGATAAATTGACTACCCAGATTCAATTTCTGGGTGAACAATGGTATTTTATTGCTCACGACCTCTCCAATTCATGCTTCCATGCTCAATTATGAGTTTTGAGCAAGAAGTTATGGCATTTGCACAAATTGTCAACTTAATGATACGACCTCTGTACGAAATTCTTTCATCTTAGAGTCGAATCGACCCTCCTTTTAGTGTTGGGTTATCTCCTCATCTTTACAGTTATTTTTTTTAAACTGTATAGGCCTACAAGAATATTCCTTTATCCTTTTCTGTTTCTAAATACATATTTCATCTTTTATTCCCTTTTCCTTCGGTACCGAACGCATGTGACCATGGCTATGTCCCAGTGCTATACCATTAGGTGCTTATCCAAAGCCTTTAAAGTTTCGGGGTTCTGAAACTTTGGGCTTTGGGAGCTCTTGCTGACTCTTTCCTTTCTTCTCCTGAACGCCAAACCAGAGAACTACCGGCACAGTGCATTCCCGAGGCTTCGAGGATCCGCTACTTCGGAGCTTCGAAGTTTTGAAGCTCTTACAACCTCTATATCGATGAATTCACAAATTTTTGTGGATCCACGCTCCACGATTCCTCAACAATCAATGACAGAGATTTAATACATAACTTCGGGATTCATAAGTTCCGAGTTGTCCACAATATTGAACCTTCTGGACTGACCAGTCTTCAGACTATTGCATCTATTGCCACACGTCCTTTGTAACCAATGGTCAGGATGGACTCTGGACTTCGGGAGTCTCCGAACTCAATTGTTTAATACTTGAATTCAATGGAGTGCAATATCTGGTTCTCCGTGTCCTCTATCGATCAATGGTGAGGATGGAATCCTGGGGCCCACTTACACCCCACACCCAGTGCTACGTGGAATTTTCCAATAAAGTGGACATGTGGCCCAATCATAGGTGTGACACGTGTCGAGTTCCGACTAGAAATATAGTCCTTCAAAAGTTAAAAACACCCTAACACATGGCATACCTCCAGTGTACCCACGCCATCCTAGATAAATTCATCAAGCCACGTCACTTCAGTGTTTCATGGCTTCGGAACATCGAGAGTTCGAGAGTCTAGGACTTTGGAGATCCAGAAGTTCTTTCAATTGTTTTTTCCCGAATGTCGAACCACCGAAGTACTCAAACTCCCGGGTCCACATAGTACAATTGTCATCCATTGAGGGGTGACATGTGTCAGGTCCCATACGGTACTAAGGGCATGTAAAAAGTCCAAACAAAAGTGACACGTTGCAGGATTAAGGTAGTTCCACATCACCCTAGGTGATGTCACCTTGCCATGTCATATCCATCGCTTCAGAACTTTCAACGTTTTCTTCCTTTTGGTACTTTGACAAAACTCCCGAACTATTGACCGTCGAACCTCCGCTTCTATATTCATTAGGACTTCAGAAATTTTTTTCATCGGTATGTTGATGAAACCTACAAATTGTCGATCGCCAAACCACTAATTCAGTAGTTTTCTGGGACTTCGCCGATTTTGTTTTGTTGACACTTTGACGAAACTCCGGAACTATAGATCGTCGAACCTCTGTTGCCTTAATTTTTCAGGACTTCGACGATTTTGTTTCATCGAAAATTTGACGAAACTCTCGAACTATCGATCGCCGAACCTCTACTACCTGAGTTTTTTTTTGGTACTTTAACGATTTTTTTTCATCATCACTTTGACGAAACTCTCAAACTACCGATCTTTGAACCTCTTTTTGGTGCAATTATATGTATAATATATTACCAAACATAAATTATCGACTGATATCCATAATCAATAGAGTCATTACACTATATGTGCCGTCAAAAGGTGGTTTATCTATGTTTGATGAGTATAGCCTATATAAGAAAACAATCTAAAAACCAACACTATGTTTTCACACTTCAAAGATAACACTATTCACACAATTCAAAAATTGGAAATCAAAAATCATAGACAAGCATATGATTTAAGCTCTTGCTCAAGTGACTAGTATGTTCATTATAGGCTCATGAAGTAGAAATATGAACTTTGACTCTGTTCCTACAACATCTAGACTAATAACAACTAAAACTTTGCATATGCTCAAAGGAAAACATCAATCAATGCTAGAGGAAATCACAACTGAAGGAAGACACTCCATTTTAGGCACATGTAGGGTGAGAGATAGAGGTCTTAGTTATACCTGTATTCACAAGATGTAACTTAATTAATTCTGAAAGGAAATTAAAAGTGGAAGGGAGAACTCCATTACATGCTTGTGCGGGGTGAGAGATAGAGGCTCCACTTGAGACTAATTATTGCAAGATAACAACAATCATTAGAATATCTAATCTAGCAAATGACACACACAGAAATAATAGTTAATCAATCATGAATCATTTCACTCATGATGTACACAATATTCTTACTCACTCAACGTCATCAAATGTATCACTGAAACATAACATGACTGAAGTTAAATGCTATGATTAAGTATAGAATCATTCTATTCACACACACACAAAAATCAAGAATTATATTTACATATAAAATACAATGAAGCTTACCTTGATTGGGTCGGTGGGATCTTGTCGTACCAACAAGGAAGCTTAAGAAACACTTACAGAGAAGAGGATTTGATCATACACACGAAATCCATGAATTGCAACTTATCTCATTACTTCAGAAAAATAGAGTACAATCAATAGTTTTCAAAAACCAATCTTACAACATAACTATTCTTCTCTTCAAGAACCAATCTTATAGCATAACAATTCCTTTCCTCAAGAACCAATCTTACAGCATAACAATTCATCCCCTTCTCCTCATACCTATGAGGTATTATTTATACATAAAATACATCGAGGAATGGATGAAACCGAATCCCCAAACTCAGAAAACAATTTTTACAATTTTAGGATAAATCCCAAAAATTTGGGTTTTCATCAATTTGGGCAGATTCGAGTTAGAGATTAACCGATATCTTCTACACCAATTTGGAAAATTATTCGCGATTTACTCAATTTTTCACATTCTAGACAAAACCCATATCGTATAAATTCTAGATATGATGCCATCTTCACAAAACTTGAGGTGCAAGTTGGCAATTTGAGATTTTTGCTAATCTTTGCATAATTATTCCCCTTGAGTTAGAGGTCCACACGTGTGATCTGGGTGAATTCTCTCACATATTTCCTCATGTAGACGTTGCTATGGAAAAAACCCATGTCCCCGATTTTCCTCTAGAATCTTTCCAAAATTTTGAATTATATCTAGTACCGGATGAGCACAGAAATAGGTACCGGACGAGCACAACATTGGTACCGGACGAGCACAGCATTGGATGTGTTCACACTAAAAGTCACACTTTGACTGCTAAAGTGTAATCTTATCACCCATCAAAATGTAAAAGATAATTTTGGTTTTGAATAGGTGGATCAACAAGATGGAGAAAGAAAGGGAGAGGGTTGCAAACTGCAGATCAATGGGCTACACCAACGGGAAATGGAGTCACAAACATTCTACTCATCAAAGGCACTAAATATGCTCAACAGAAAACAATATTATATGTTGATAGGTGGAAGAATGAAGAAAGAAAAAATAAGATAGAATGTTCACTAAACAAAGATCCTCTCAATTTAATGAATCAACAAATACTTGAATATAAACAATGACTGATGGGAAAAATACAATAGATCCTCTGTTTCTTAGGGATCCATAAATCAATGGCAGCCTTTCGTCCTCAAATATGAAATATATTCAAATAATAAGAAATATAAACAAAAGAGTTACAATCTGAAATCACAGCTCTCATGAGTCTCCAATAGCAAAAATGCTTATAATCATAAAATGCCCACAGGCTTACAAATGAACACACACAGGAAAATTATTTGCTCCTACTCTCTTTATCCTCTCTTGGCTCATGAATCCAATCCTCCTACCCTATTGTACAATGAATATATATCCATATAGTTCCTTTCCATCTCACCCATTCGAACTCCAACCCCTTTCTCAAAATAGAAACAACTACAAACAGAAAATGACACGTGTTAACTAATTTCCTTCTTTTCAGGAGGCGAAATTATGAAAAATAGGCTTCCAAATGCCACTTTTAATTCTTAAACCATAAACTGTGTGTAAAATATGAGAATGTTTTTTTTATATAAGCTCGTTATGAATAAAAACCTCTCTCAGTTTCTTTAAATTCATCTCCAGCTGGCCGCAACATGTATCACAAAAACATGTCTCAAACATAAAATCACAAAAACTGAAAACATAGGGCTCAAAGATTCTTTTGAATCTTCCAATCCGTGACACCTGTGTGAAAAATGAAAGAGTTTAATGTTCATGGGTCCATTCTTGACAATAACCTCCTTCATATTTTGAAAATTCATACTGGTTCACCCAGAAATGATCTTGGAAGTCAGTTGGTCAAAAATATCATTTCAACAGTCTAGAACAAAGTTTCTGCAACACATTCCGTAGCGCCACTTATATGTTTAAAATATATCTAACTATAACATATTTTGAAAACCTGAGAGAGGTTTTTGTTAATTGGTATGTTATGAATAAAAATCTCCTCCAGTTTTCAAAAATTTCTTCCCATTTGTTCATAGTATAAGTTTTAAGTTAGTCCCTCAAAACTGGCAGAAGCGTCCTTGCAAAATAACTCTACACAATTTGGTCTCTGTGAAAATTTCGGTAGCATCTGCCTATGTGTCTACGTGTAATTTGGTAGCACCGTCATAATTCACAGATACATCACTTCAACGTTGACATATTTGGAAACATCCGACATGAAAACAGATTTGGTAACAACCTATGGAATGCATAGTGCCATCATTACACTGCTTAATAGATTTGGTAGCATTTTAAGTAGTAAAATGGCAGACCATGCTATATAGACAATTACGTAGCGCCATGGTGCTATGGAATGTCTGTGCTCTTATGTATGATGAGACTAATCAATAACCTTGATTTGATAGGTTAGAAGCCTGTATATGCCTGTAGAGGTTATTTAGTTTCTTATGGAGAGGCAAGCCTCTTCTGGCTACAAATTCTTGTGCTAACATAGGCTCCATGGGGGATAGAGTCCTCCCTGTGAGGCTCTAAGAACTCTTGTAGTTCCAGTGCCTTATCCTAGGGATGCTCCCAACATTTAACCTCTGCAATCTGCTTTGATCTATGATCTTCAACTGAAACTAAATGCAAATGAAAACTGAAACTGACAAAAATGATGAAAACGATGCTTGTCCAACAAGATTATTGCACACACCTACTCTAATTATTGGGAAAATGAAGCATTCAAGTTACATGAAACAACCAATGAATCCATTTCATCATTTTTTCAACTGTTTGAAGCTTTGAAATGTTCTTCCTTAAGCACCAGAGATAATTCTTACTTGAAGGCATGCCAAAGAAACATTTGGCAATACACTTTCCATTGAAGAAATCAGTGAGCCTAGGCTCACTTGCTGCTTGCAGACAGGATGCAAATGGATCCTGAAAAAAATCATCAATACTTTCCCCTACAACAATGCTTTGTGTAAAAAGGAAAAGTATTGCATGAGGTACTTCCTCCACTGTGCTTGGTTGTTGCATTGCTTGCTGATTTTCTGATTCATTCTCAATGCATAAGGCCTTGGTCCACTCCTGGTCATGAGGTGTATTAGGAAAAAGGCTTAGTGATTCTTTTATTTCTTTAATTTCAACCTCTCTCATCTGCTCACATAGCATTTGATATTGGTTTCTTGATGAAACTGAGCTTGTGTCTTCACGAGGAATAGGGGGTTGATAGAGAAGTTCATCACAATTAGAAGTGCTTGGGAAACTACACTCTTCTATCTTATCTTCTGATTGTGAGGGATATTCATCATAGCTTGGCTTATGATCCCAATTTCTCAGTTTTTCACCTTCTAAACTTAGATTATCATCTTTTTCTTCTTTTTCAGTAAAAACAATATGACATGAGGGTTGAAACAAGTTATTGTTGATTTGATGGGAAGGGTACTTCTCTGATATAAGGTCTTCAAGATACCGTTCATGGAAATCATTTTCATAATCATCATACAAAGGTGAATCAATGACCATTTGACTATTAATGGATGAGGGGATTAGTACAATAGCTGGGACAACAGGTTGTTCAATGAAAACATCCTCATAGTCATCAAAACTTGGCAAATCATGCCACACTGGTTTATTAACAATAGGAGGGATTACAACAACAACTAGTAAGCTATGAATTTGGTCATGACAAGCTGCAACACTATCCTCGTGATAAAATAACTCTAAACCTAAGATGAACTCTTGAATTAAAGAATCAAGAAAAGGAGGAGAAAGGGAAATGATGGATTGTCCATATTGATCTTTCTCTTGGGGACCTAGATTTTGACATGAATGATGCATTTGTTCTTCAAATTTAGGAAAAGCATTATGAAACTCATCATCTAAGTCCTGATCTCTGCAATCATCCCCTTCATCATCACTGCTAGAGGAATCACTTGCTAAATCCTGAATATATGATGCATACCTCTCACAACAATTCTCAAAAAGTCTTTCAGTTGGATAAATTATCATGCAATGAGAATAAAAAACATCATGAAAGTCCTTCAAAGAGGAAATACTAGAAGCAGGGAGTGTTCTATACCATTTCCTCGCATAGCCTTCCAATGAATACATGGACATTTTCATCAATATATCTTCATGATGGATGTCAAGCTGCTTCATCAAAGCATGAAATTCATGAACATGCTCAACAGGGTTGTCATTCTCACCGTCATAAAATCTGGGCAATAGATCTTTCCATTCATCAATTTGAGGCACAGGATGTGGATAACCATCTATGGCTAAGAAATTGAGTGGGGAAAACCTCCTGGCCAGGATAACCTTCATAGCCATTTAATTTGCCTCATTCCAGTGGAGTCACCAACAGATTCTGAACAATGGAGTCGCCATGGTGAATGTGCAGTATTGAAGGTGTCCAACTTAAGTCACCATCTAAAGTTGGAGCTTTGCAGTGTCATTATTCCCAGGGATCTTTTCAATCTTCTCAAATCCATCCCTGACAACAGCGCCAAAAATGTTAGCACTGAAAGTCACACTTTGACTGCTAAAGTGTAAGCTCAGCACCCATCAGAATGTAAAACATAATTTTGGTTTTGAATAGGTGGATCAACAAGATGGAGAAAGAAAGGGAGAGGGTTTCAAACTAAAGATTAGTAGGCTACACCAATGGGCAATGGAGTCACAAACACTCTACTCATCGAAGGCACCAAATATGTTCAATATAAAACATGATTATATGTTGATAGGTGGAAGAATGAAGAAGGAAAACATAAGATAGAATGTTCACTAAACAGAGATCCTCTCAATTTAATGAATCAACAAATACGTGAATATAAACAATGACTGATGGGAAAAATACAGTAGATCCTCTATTCCTTAGGGATCCATAAATCAATGGCAACCTTTGATCCTCAAATCTGAAATATATTCAAATAAGAAGAAATATAAACAAAATATTTACAATCTGAAATCATAGCTCTCATGATTCTCCAATAGTAGTAATTCTTACAATCATAAAATGCCCACAGGCTTACAAATGAAC
The DNA here is from genome assembly GCA_010110895.2 of Picea sitchensis. NCBI lineage: Eukaryota > Viridiplantae > Streptophyta > Pinopsida > Pinales > Pinaceae > Picea > Picea sitchensis. Next base: position 101,616 of record SNQJ01S0048557.1, read on the forward strand.
ACGCACAGGAAAACTGCACTCCTACTCTCTCTAGCCTCTCTTGGCTCATGAATCCAACCCCCCTACCCTATTGTACAATGAATATATAGACATATAGATCCTTTCCAGCTCACCCATTCGAACTCCAACCCCTTTCCCAAAATAGAAACAACTACAAACAAAAAATGACATGTTTTAACTAATTTCCTACTTTTCAAGAGGAGAAATTATGAAAAATAGGCTTCCAAATGCCACTTGTAATTCTCAAACCATAACATCTGTGTAAAATATGAGAACATTTTTTTGTATATAATCTCATTATGAAGAAAAACCTCTCTTAGTTTCTTTAAATTTATCTCCAGATGGCCGCAAAAGGTGTCACAAAAACATATCTCAAACAGGAAATCATGAAAATTGAAAACATAGGGCTCAAAGATTCTTTCGAATATCCCAATCTATGACACCTGTTTGAAAAATGAAATAGTTTAATATTCATGAGTCCGTTCTTGACAATAAACTCCTTCATATTTTGAAAATTCATCATGGTTCACCCAGAAATGATCCTGGAAGTCATTTTGACAAAAATATCATTTCAACGGTCTAGAACAGAGTTTTTGAAACACATTCTGTAGCGCCATTTATATGTCTAATATCTATCTAACCATAACATATTTTGAAAAAATGAGAGAGGTTTTTGTTATTTGGTATGTGATTAACAGAAAGCTCCTCCAATTTTCAAAAATTCCTTCCCATTTGTTCATACTCTAGGTTTTAAGTTAGTCACTCAAAACTGGCAGAAGCGTCCTTGCAAAATAACTCTGCACAATTTGGTCTCTATCAAAATTTCGGTAGCGCCCACCTGTGTGTATGCGTGCAATTTGGTAGAGACATCATAATTTGCAGCTACATCGCTTCAACGTTGACATATTTGGTAACATCCGTCATGAAAACAGATTTGGTAACAACCTATGGAATTCATAGCACCATCATTACACTGCTTAACAGATTTGGTAGCATTTTAGGTAGTAAAATGGAAAACCATGCTATATAGACAATTACGCAGCACCATGGAGATCTTATGTATGATGAGACTAATCAAGAACCTTGAGTTGATAGGTTAGAATCCTGTATATTCCTGTAGAGGTTATTTAGATTCTTATGGAGAGGCAAGCCTCTTCTAGCTACAAATTCTTGTGCTAACAGGATGAACGTCGAAACAGGTACCAGATGAATAGGGTTTGTTGTCATAAGGCCTTCTTAGATCATTCAAAGTAATTAGAGAGATTTAATCATCAAATATTCAATACAAATCATTAATAAATCATCATAAATCATTATTAAACACAATTTGCCTCATATGTACACAATAACTGCTAAATGACATGTATGTTGAGGAAAATAGGTAGAGAGTGCATATGTATTAGGAAAAATTGGTCAGGATATGGGACAAGATAAGGAAATTGGAGGTGACAAAAAGGAGGCTCAACACCTTTGTTTCCTTAGTTTTTTTGGGGACTTCGGCGATTTTGTTCCCTCATTGGTACTTTTGCAAAACTTCCTAACTGTCCACTATTGATGATTACTTTTCCATAATTTCGAAACTTCGACAATTTTGTTTCCTCATCGGCATTTTCACAAAAATTTCGAATTTTCGACTACCAATGGATTCCTTTTCGTAGTTTCAGAACTTCGACAATTTTGTTTGTTGAACACTCCAGAACCACCAAACTACCAAACTCTGAAGGCTGTTTAATCTAAGAACACTTGTCCCTGGAAAATGGATGATCTGTATTAGTTCCGCACTTTAGGACTTCGGTAGTTTTCTCTGTTATAACTTTAAAATGATCAAAGGGGCGAAGTCTAAAGGACTTTTGTGCTTAACCTCCATGCACCTTCTCCCAATATGACAGTTGTGGTGGATCTATCTCCCTCCGAACAAATCCAACGACCCAAAATTTAACCCTGCAGCCCAATACCACATCTGTTGTGGTTTATCAAACCGCTAAACCTCCTGATCTTTACAACACCATTGAGGAGTTCACTCAACGCCACTCTAGCACTTTGTACATCAAATTCGTGTGGAATTTTGACTCCAATTTCCACATTTGTGGCCCATCTAGGTTCAGTGTGGAATACCCCTACCACCCAGGCTGATTCATGCCACCAAAAATATTTCATGCTCTGATACCAATTTGTGTCGTCCCTAGCCACCCACGTCAGGCCATGCTACCTAAAATTATACTATTTTTCAAGCTTTGATATGCATATATAT
>SNQJ01S0048558.1:3675-26798 GCA_010110895.2 Picea sitchensis
GGGAGATATTTTTGATGAGAAATCATTTCGCCCAGGCTGATCCTACAACCAACCCTCTCTTAATTCCAAATGCTAACACAGATGAGTGAGTGGTTAAAGGCCAGTTCGTAAATTCAATTGATGAACCAGTGTTTATTGATAAAACCCCTCTAGATAAAGGAGTACTACATAGATCTCTTGAACATGTGACTGTCGAATTGGAGGGAAATGATCCTCTTATTCTTTTGAATGATGCTAGGTTGAACGCTAATGTTAAATCAGATGCCAAGAAACTCTGTAAAGGAGAAAAATGATAGTGCATGGACTTGGGTTTCAAGAACAAGAAAGAGGGTCACCTAATCTCTAAGAAACTAAGGAACTGAAATGATACTCATCTGAGCTCGATCGACCCGATCTCGATCGATGAGGATTCAGATCGTGAGATAGAGTATTTTCTAGTTCAGGAAGATCCAGAAATTGAGGGTTCCACGAGGGAGGTTATCAGTCATTCTGAACCTTATGATTTCGTGAAAAAATTACCACCATGCCTTAAAGGTAAAGAAGGATTCTCCGGTATTAGGCAAGATCTGAAGAAAACAACAGGTAAGACTAAAGCACCCTTGGTTGATTGCATCCTTCGTCGACCTGCCATCTCCCCTGTACACTACGATGGTTGTTTCGAGTGGGTTGAGCATTACTATACCGACATTCCTCTCTTACGGGCCCGAATTAAAACTCTGACTCCTCATAATGATTTTTTGAAGAAAGAAAACCTTGATCTCAAAGTGCATGCAGAGAGGGAGACTAAACATATTATGAGATCTGAAAACTTAGTCATCAAGAATGCGAATAGTGTCAAGGAAATAATAAACTCTGGACTATTTGACCCCTCTTTAGTTAACTTTTAATGGTAAAACAATCTTATTTTCCTTTCGTTTGTGTTTTTGTTATCTAATTCAAAATAAGTAGATTTGAAGTTTGATTTCCTTTACTAAAATTAAGACTGGCTACAAAATCTTCGATTATGTAGACAAGTCTCTTTTAATAAAAAAATAGTTATTAGTAATTGTTTTTCTAATTTATCAAATTGTTTTTTTTTTCTCAGGAAATGTGAGATTCTGCTGTTGATTATTTGGAGGAAATATTTTCAATTATACACCTAAATAATTAGTAGTTTCTCCTTCTTTATGTTTTATAAAAACTTTGATTTAATTTTTTAGTAAACCAACTCTGTTATGAGTGGTTTCCAATCCACTATTTTTGTAATATTACTTGATTTTGGGAGATCCAACTCTATCCTGTAAGGTATGAGTATTTGGATCCCAAGTTACTTTAAATACTATTCACTTTGGTAGTGAAATACATATTTGCTTGAAACAAATTATGGACATGTAATTCTCATAATTGAACGGACAAGTTGTTCACATTTCGGCTTTAGACCAGCGTGACACTATCCCATTTATGTTATTCCTCATATATTATGGGATATTAATATGTTACACAGCTTTAGCCTCAATAACATATAATGTTTCATTTTATTCAACACTTTAAAGTTTCTCTATAATTTGTTGTTTCATATATTATATTTGTTATCATTATTTCACTTTAATATCAGTGATTTATACTTGATGTTGAGTTGATATATCATATGAATGTTATACATTAAAATTTCTTTTACTGTAAGCATTCATCATTACAAGGTCACTAGATCTATATGTTTATTCTTTTGTTCTTATATGCTTGCTCCTGAAAACACTTTGAGTTTACTCAGGAGATGTTAGCATATGCCTGTTTCAAATTTCTCTCACAGGAAATATAACTGGAAGTTTGTATTGCATAGGGACATAGACACAGTATAAGGCTAATCTTAGGTTAGTTTTGTTCACATTTAATTTATGTTATTAGTTTATTTTTCAATTAAATGAGGCAGTTTAAATTGGATATGGCCCTTATTCTGTTCTTGTTTTAAACTACGTTTTATTAGTATCCTTAGAATTCTTATATTTTAAATTATAAAAAAAGAAAATATAAAAAAATGTGCTTTCTTTATCTACTTCGCCAATAATTACAAAAACATTGATTTCGCAAGACATCCATCAAAACTTACAAATTGCAAATATTTTGTTCATAATCAAATGTTCATATTTATGTTTATGTTTAGTATTTTGTAAATAATTAGATTTGTGTACATAGTATCGTAGTTATAGTTTTAGGTTAGTTTATCTTCTTTCATTATTTTAGTACCTTAGTTGGCTAATGGAGCCATTAAACCCGTTAGGAGAGATCATACCAAATGGCTTGGGTTAATTTGACAACCCCAGGCTGGATCTATCCTTCCAATTGATGGTGTGTCATTTATGCCCATCAACAAATGGTGCTAGAAGGAGGGCTTGAATTCAATTGATGGCATGTGGAGGTCCCAAGACTCCTCCCCCACACACTTTCTCCCCTCTCGTAATGTGTAGTTTCTCAGACAACAACGTTACACTTGAAACATCAACTACCTCAAACGATAACCCTAAGATTCTTATTGAACCAGTGACACCAGTTCCTCAAGGGGCCGGCGTCCAAGAAATTTTTCGTCAGTCACTCATAAGAACACATAATGCCTTAGACCGTATCAGACAACCTGGTAGGCCACTTAGTCAACCCCTATATTTCTCAAATATCTGAGAACAACTACAAGGCACTAGTCTACTCCAAAATCCTTTCGGTGATAATACCACCAATCTTATCAAAACACCTACCCTTGGAGCCAGAGGATCTGGTATCCCACCTTCCCCACCTGGTTCATCTCCATCCTCTTTAGGAGGACAATATTTAGATGAAGGCAGTTCTTCATTGGAACTATCTCAGCCTTCTACACCACCAAATCCCATGGAAAATTAAAAAAATCCTACCAGACCTTGGCTCGATCAATATGTCTTGGTTGTACCCGGACCCCAACACCTATTACCGAAACATCTGGAGAAATGGCTTCCCAAATTTGATCCAGACTCAAAGAAGTCTGTTGAGAATCATATCAAAAAATTTATGTTGGCCATTAGACTCCGGAGTGTTGAACACGGGGATGTAGTATGCAGATTATTCCCTTATACCTTTGAGGGAAATGCCTCCACATGGTATTTCGCTCAACAACCCTAAACCATTGTCTCTTGGGACAAATTTGAAATTTGTTTCTTGGAAAAATTCAAAGATGATAAATCTCTGGAAGTCTTGATTATGGAACGTTCTAGCTTAAAGATGAATCCTAAGGAAAAAGTGAAATATTTTAACCAAATATTTCTTACTTTAAAGAATAAAATCCCTGCAGATTCAATGCCCATTGAAATTTTAATCGTTGCATATTATGCTAAAGCCTTGCACAATAATATAGCCATATGGGTCACAAGGTCTAAAAAGAACACGTTTCTTGAAGCCTTTGAGGAGGCAAGCCAAATTGAAAAGGATATTTTGAGCTTGAAAGATAATCTTAGTAGTGAAGTTGAAACAAATTCATCCCTAAAAAAGAAAATAGAGCTCCTTACTGGGCCTCCTAAAACTTAAAATCAACCGGAAACTTTAGACTTAGAAAGCTGACATAATTCTTTCCAAAAACTATATAATCAGGTCATTGACTTGAAGATATCAGCTGAGAAGGCATCAACAAGAAAAGGAAGTTTCAAACCTCCTTTTAGAAAACCTTTTCCTCTCAATCGGCCAAACCTGACCACTGAAGGTCTAAATTTTGAAAGTTTACAATACGCTTTGCAAACCATCTTAGAAGCACATGATAATTCTGCCTCTAACCCTCCCGAAAATTCTAAAGATGTAGTTAAGGAAGAAGAACCTGAAGAAGAGGAGTCATCTCCCAATGTCTTCAGTCACTTCTCAGAAAGTATCTTCCAAGCAAATTTTGAAACTGTTCACCCCTACAACACAAGGAGAAAAATGCTAAACAAACCCTCTTCTGAAGTCGGTAGAAATGTGTCTCCAAAACAGTCAAAGCAAGCTGAAATTATACAGAGCTTAGCAGCTCCAGTTTTAGAATAGGCTTTAATTGAGGATCTAAAAAAACTGAGAGCTAACATTTATGTCTTTGAGCTACTGAAATTTCCCCTTATTTTGCAGAAAATGTTTCAAAAAATTGTTGAAAACAGTAAAAAAAACGATCCTAGCAGCAAGAAATCAGCAGAAATTGATTCATATACTACCAAAAAAATCCCAACTAAAACGACATCTAAACTTCCAGATAAAAGGGATTTAGTAGGAAAAAATGTAGCAAATGTGAATAAAATTATTTTAGGGACAACAACTAAAAATCGACAGAATTCTGCTATTAATGTTTGAAAAAATGTCCCTCCTTTTTTGTTAACCTTTGAAATTCTCAATAGGAATGTACATAATTGCATAGTCGATTCTAGTGCATCGTCAAATGTGATGCCTCTATCTGTTTGTCAAAAAGATAATGCAGAAGTTAAACCTTCTGATCTCAATATCATCTAGCTAGATCGAACAAACATTAAGGTAATTGGTGAGATTAAGAATGTTATGGTCATATTATCTTCCAATCCCAAGGTTCATCAAATAATTGACATTATCGTTGTTGATATCCCTGATGTTTACGGTTTGTTTTTAATCAGGGACTGGTCAGAACAATTGCATGGTTACTTTGCCACAGATTGGTCTCATTTGTGGCTACCTGAAAATGGACAGCCCAACAAAATCAAGATAAACAGAGAACGTTATCTTAAGCATATCGTGACGAATCTAAATGATGCAAACAAACCTTTTACTGCATCTTCTAATTCATTTGAAATTCAGGGGATGAATACCTTCTTTGGTAATTTCATGGATGAAAGTTCTCCTTTTACTGATCCTGGGCAACAATCGGAAGTTATAACCTATACTCAGACATCAGCCTTACCAAGTATGCCAAGTACTGCTGACGAAGCCAAAATCGTGTTATTGTACATTGATGGATCCAAATCCAAAGAAGGAGAAGGTGCAGGTTGTGTGCTCATCCGTCCTGCAGATAATAAAACTGTTATTGCTTATAGGCTAGAGTTTGAGTGCACTAATAACACCGTCGAGTATGAAGCACTTCTATAAGGACATAGGAAATATTTGGATATTGACGTGCGGAATTTGATGGTATTTGGTGACTCATATATCATGGTTAAGAAGGTAAGAAATGCCATACATTTATTATCACCACATCTGAAAATATACCAAACCGAGGAATGGAGTTTGATGCAAAACTTTTCAGCATTTAACATAAATTGCATCCCTAGATTAAGTAATTTGGAAGCTAATTTATTAGCCAATGTTGCTTCTAAACTATTACCCATTGAAGGCCTTTCCCCTAATGTGTTTTTGATTGAATTATTGTTCAGGTCGTCGATCCCGGATAACATCATCGATTGGAGAGTGTTCGATGATGACCAACAGATCATCAACTTCCTACATATGGAAGACACCTTCCAAGGTGCAGTCATTGATGAAGACACTCACGATGAAAACCTCTCAAACTTCACGGTAATATCATATCCTAGATCTCTTGAATCGACATCCGAGCTGGTAAACTCTATCCCCATATCTGTTGTAAGAATAGAGAAATTTTATGACTTGCATGATAAATTTAGAGGGACAATTAATTGTAAAACGAACAGTTCTTCCTTGATTTATGAGACGATAAATTTAGGAACAAAGGCAAATCCTCAAAATATCAATCTGGGAACATGATATTTTGAGCAAGAACGATATTCTTTTATAAAATTGTTTAAATAATTTAAAGACGTTTTTTCCTAGACGTATGATGACTTCAAAACATTTGACCCCAATATCATACAACATATCATCCCCATGAAACTCCAGACACAACCTTTTCAATAGAAATTGAGGAATATGCACCCTAAATTGGAACCCATTGTTGAAAAGGAACTAAATAAATTGCTAACTGCAAAGATAATTTTCTCGGTAAGGCACATGCATTGGGTGTCTAATCTAGTCCCTGTAAGGAAGAAAAGTGATGAAATTTGACTCTGAGTCAATTTTTGGAACCTTAACCGAGCATCTGATAAAGACAACTTCTATGTTCCTCCAATGGAACAAATTCTACAGCAGGTGTCTGGTTTTGAAGGACTATCTTTACTAGATGGATTTTCGGGGTACAACCAGGTCCTCATGTCTCCCTCAGATCATCTTGAAACCACCTTTCGCACCCCATGGGGCACTTATGCCTACAGGAAAATGCCTTTTGGATTGATAAACATCAGCGCCACTTTCTAGAGAGCAATGGACATTGATTTCCATGGCCTTATTAACCAGTCGGTCGTGGTCTACCTTGATGATGTCATTGTATTATCTAAAAATAAGATAGGTCATTTGTCTCACCTCAGGGATGTCCTGGAACAATGCCGTAAGTTTGGCATATCTCTCAACCCTAAGAAATTAGTTTTTGTAGTAGAGCAAGGTAAAATACTTGGGTTTATAGTGTCTAAAAATGGAATGATTATTGACCCTGAAAGAACCCAAGCTATCGCTAAAATTTCCCCTCCATCTTCCAAAAAGGCCATGCAGTCCTTTCTATGCAAGATCAATTTAATTAGACGGTTTGTTCCAAGTTTCTTGGAAATGCTAAGACCATTACAAAATTTAATTAAAAATGATGTTCTGTACCATTGGAGACCACAAGAAAGTCAGGCTTTCAATTCAATTAGAAAATCAATAATAGAATCCCCTTCCTTGATGAGGCCTAATTGTTCTCAGGATTTCACTCTTTACACTTTTGCATCTGACCGATCTTATGTTGTTGTGCTAACATAGAAAAATGACAAAAGAAATGAGATACCCATTGGCTTCATGAGCTCATATTTCAAAGGAGAAAATCTTAACTACCCTCCAGTAGATCAACGAACATATGTTGGTTTTAAAGAAGTGAAACACTTCCGGCCATACTTGCTAAAATCCAGAACCAAGGTTATCATTCCTTACCCAGCCGTAAGGAACCTGTTAGTACAAAAAGAACTTGGTGAGAAAAGGGAAAATTGGATGAAGTCATTACAACAATATGACCTCGAAATAACTCCTGCAAATTGTTAGAGGTCAAGGCATATGTAAACTAGTGGCTGATTCAGTTGAAGAAAAACAAAGTCAAGTGAACACCTTAACTGTAAATCAACATAACGAAAAAAAAATCAGTTGTGCACAAGTTACTTCCAATTCTTGGCATGAGAACATCAAATTTTATTTGACACACGGATCCGCTCCTCGAAATATTTATCCTAAAAGAAGAAGATCACTCAGGTTAAAATCTGCATCTTTCCAGTTAATAAATGATGTATTATTTGGAAAAAACTTTGATGGTGTTCTTATGTGTTGTTTGGAAAAGGAAGAGTCAGAGAAAGTACTATCTGAATTTCATGTAGGTGAATTCGGTGGTCACTTCGGTGGATATGCCACTACTCACAAAGTGCTAAGAGTTGGATACTATTGGCCCACTTTTCTTAAAGACGCCCATGCATTGTGTCGTAAATGCATAATCTACCAAAAGGATGTAGGATGGGTGAAAAAGGAAGCATTCCCTTTGCAACCTGTTACTGTATATTCTCCTTTTCAACAATGGGGCCTTGACATCATAGAAATAATCAATCCTTATTCATAGAAGAAAACAAGTATATCCTTACAACAACATATTATTTTACTAGATGGTCTGAGGTTGTACCTCTAAAAGTGGTGAACACAAATTAGGTACTATCTTTCCTAAACTCTCATATCATCGCTCAATTCGACATTCCTGAATGTTTGGCGTTTGATAATTCCTCTTACTTTTCATCCATTGATACAAATCTTTTTTCTTTGGAAAAAGGGATCAAACTGAATTATTTTGCAAGCTATTATCCTCAAGGAAATAGCTTGGCAGAATCAACGAACAAAAATTTAATCAAGATTATTAAGAGGACAGTTTCAGAAAATCACAAAAATTGGCACAATGCACTTTGGGCTAATAGGGTAACCTTGAAAGCATATGTTGGTAATTCCCCTTTATTTCTCGTCTACGGAAGAGAAGCAATTCTCCCTCCGCATGTTTTACTTCCCTCACTACAACTGTCGCAGAAAGTTCAATAAGAGGAGTGTCCTCCTCTAGAAAATCGAATAAATGCCTTATTGAAACTAGAGGAAGTGAGAACACAAGAAAATCAGAAACTGGATCAGCATCAACAAACTGTAAAAATATGTTTTCATTCAAATTCTTCTTCAGATAGGAATTTCGATGTCGGAGGCTTGGTTCTCAAGTGGGAAAAATCTCACGAGGGAAAAGGGGAACACACCAAGTACCAGAATCTGTGGTTGGGACCATTTGCAATTTTTGAAAAAATGGGTCCCAGATATTTCTGTCTGCACAATTTGGAGGGGCAGCCAGACACTTTCCCAATGAATGTCCAGGATCTCAAAAGGTATTTGACATGATGATTCTAGATTCACCCCTTTGTACATATTTTTTTTTTTCAATTTTCTTTTCTGTTCTTTTTAATTTTGGTTCTTTTCATTTTGGTTGTTTTTTATTTGTTTCTGAATAATTATGTCTGAGTCACTATTTCGTTTGTGGAAGGGAGATCATAATTTTTTATCCAAGAGAAATATTTGATTACTCCTCAAAGCACCATTGTTGTAAATGCTAAAACTCAGAGCAACAGAAGTAAATTTGTGTTCAAAACAATGTTCCTCATTTCTCTTTAAAATTACGAGAAGACACAATTATCATTAATAAAACTCTTAATGTTGTCCCTGTTTTTAAGGAAAACAACTCAATTGTACCTTCCCGTCCTCGAGATAATTTATTAATAGAAATATAAAGGTTCAGATCATGATGAAGGTCGTCAAACAAGAAAATATGTTGTAAAATATCAAGTTTCATTTTCGAAATCTGAGATTTTCCGCATCACCCCACTCTCTTGAATATCATAAAGTTTCTGTGAAATTGTAAACAAATTATAAGGGTTGAAAGCACTGCAAGGTTTGGAAAGTGTCTGTAAACCCACCGAGAAACTGAATAGGTTTGTTGGCAGCAGGTAAATTCATGCATGATGCCAAGGCAACTTCGTCAGGGTATTGAATAGGCCTGTTGGCAGCGAAGCAATGTCGGGTTTAAGAAAATTATCAGGTATGTCTTTTTGGAATTCATCAAAAGTAAATATGTTCTTTATCTTGAGTGAACAACTTTTGGACAGGATAGAGGTGTTAGAGTGGATTACATGAAATCCCTTTCGAGGCTATGGACGCCTACTGGCAGCAGTGGTCCTGTCAATAGTATCAGAGTTGGTTGCTTGAACATCGTTTCACTCGTAATCAAAACTTGATACCAGTTTTCATTTTTTACAAAAACAGACACCATGCTAAACTATGTTATTTTCTGAGTTTTGATCAGATTGCTTGACTTGCAGTCAATTGTTTCTTAAATTTTCTTACTTTCTGATTCATCCTAACATGAATTTTTTGGTGATGCAGAGATAACTACTTCACCCAGAATGTCTCCATTGTTGGAAGCTACACATGAGTTTCAATATTTAATACGATCAAAAGACATCATATTTTTCTGTAGCTACCATCACCTTGAAACTGTAAACACTATTCTGAGTTTCAGAATGACTGTTGGGTTAAAACCTACCTTATTAATTTTATTGTTTCAATTTTCGATTGTTTTATATTAATTCATGACTATAAGCATGAATTAAACATAAAACTTGGCTTGTTTTAATAATTTTATTCCTTAGAAATATCTTTTAACAAACCATCCATGTGTAATTGAAATTTAAATCTTATTAAATGGTTGATTGATCCATTTTTCAATTTTTTGGTTTTTATATGGTTTTTGTATGGTTTGATAGTTAATTATCGAAATGTCTTGGTACATGAAAAAATTTGGTTTATTATTTGGTATCCTTTCATGAGTTTAATGGTCGCATAAAAATTCATGCAAATGAGTATAGACCTGGTGTACTTGAGTCCTCACCTTACCTTGTTGTATCAAAATATTAATGAAGATATTCATTGTTGGCATAGGGTTTTGTACTCTCTAGCTTTGGCACTCATTGCGAGACATGGTAAGGGATATAATGAATCCTCTGGTGTCCATCCTCACTATATGATTTATGATAACTCATAGGCTCAGTTAGTTTCATATTTCCACTCTCTATTCAGACCTACTTTTTTTGCTCGCACAATTGGAACCTAAAGCTATTCTGAGTAATCTTTGTTTCATTCTGGTCACAATGGTCATGGAGCCCATCGTTCACATAGAGCTGAATGGATGTCAAGATTTACGTTCCCATGACAATGCGATTGAGGACCTAAAGAGTCATGGCTGGGATATATTCCTTAAGAAATTTGAGGGTTATAATCTTCAGGTAGCAGAAGCCTTCGCACAAACCTTTGATGGTTTCAACACTAAAATTGGGGACATACAGCTAGAATTGACCGATGAATTCATGAGAAAAGTAATAAGGCTTCTGTCAAAGGGAGAGAGGTGGTTCAAAAATACCTGAATAGAAAAAGTCATGTGGATTATTTTTATGACATCAAACATATTCCTATCGCTCTGTTAAAACCTAGATGGCATAGTTTGTTGTTACTTCTAAAACAATTCATTAGATGCGAGGGTCGATACAGACTAGTATTTCTCTATCATATCCATTTTCTCATGAATTTCAAAGGTTTCAATTTAGATATGCCATTTTACTTATTGACGAGTCTCTATAAGATGTCCAAGCATTACAAGTGACAGGTTGTCAATTCGATCATGTTCCACCATGGATTGGTTAAAATATTGTTAATACATCATCTGTCGACCATAGGTGAAAGTTGGGAGATATTTTTCATGAGGAATGGTTTCTCCCAGAATGATCATACACCCAACCCTCTCTTAATTCCAAACTCTAACAAGGACGAGTCAGTGGTTAAAACCCAATTCATAAATTCAATTCATGAACCAGAGTTTATTGATAAAACCCCTCTCAATAAAGGAGTATTGCATTGATATCCTAAACAGGTGACTGTCGAATTGGAGGGAAATGATCCTCTTGCGCCTGCGAATGATTCTAGATTGAACGCTAATGTTAAATCAGATGCCAATAAACTTTGTAAAGGAACAAAACAATAGTGCACAGACATGGGTTTCAAGAACAAGAAAGAGGGTTGCGTAATCTCTAGGAAACTATGGAACTTAAATGATACCCATCTGATCTTGATCGACCTGGCTAACTTGATCGAGATCGATGAGGGTTCGGATCCTGAGATAGAGTATTTTCTAGTTCTAGAAGATCCATAAATTCAAGGTTCCACAAAGGAGGTTATCATTCATTCTGAAACTTATCATTTCATGACAAATTTACCACCATGCCTTAAAGGTAAAGAAGGTTTCTCTGGTATTAGGAAAAAACTTAAGAAAACAATAGGTAAGACTGAAGAACCCTTGGTTGATTCTGTCCTTCATCGACCTGCCATCTCCCCTGTACACTGTGATGGTTGTTTCCAGTGGGTTGAGCGTTACTATACTGTAATTCCTCTCTTATAGGCTTGAATTAAAACTTTGACTGCTCAGAATGATTTGTTGAAGCAAGAAAACCTTGATCTCAAAGCGCATGTAGAGAGGGAGACTAAACGTATTAAGAGATCTGGAAACTTAGTCATCAATATTTCAACCAGTGTCAAGGAAATAATCAACTCTGAACTGTCTGACCCCTCTTTAGTTAACTTTCAATTGTAAAACAATCTTATTTTACTTTCGTTTGTGCTTCTGTTATCTAATTCGAAATAAGTAGCTTTAAAGTTTGATTTCATTTACTTAAATTAAGATTGGCTACAGAATCTTTGATTATGTAGCCAAGTCTCTTTTAATAAAAAATTAGTTATTAGTAATTGTTTTTCTAATTTATCAAATTGGTTTTGTTTTTCTCAAGAAATAGGAGATTATGCTGCTGATTATTTGGAGGAAATATTTTCAATCATATGCCTAAATAATTAGTAGTTTCTCCTTCTTTATGTTTTATAAAAACTTTGATTTAATTTTTTAGTAAACCAACTCTGTTATGAGTGGTTCCAATCCACTATTTTTGTAATATTACTTGATTTTGGGAGATCCAACTCTATCCTATGAGATATGAGTATTTGGATCCTAGGTTACATTAAATACTATTCACTTTGTTAGTGAAAGACATCTTTGCTTGAAACAGATTATGGATATGTAATTCTCATAACTGAATGGACAAGTTGTTCACATTTCGTCTTTAGACCAGTGTGACACTGTCCCATTTATTTTTTTCCTCTTATATTATGGGATATTAATAGCTTACACAGCTTTAGCCTTAATAGCATATAATTTTTCATTTTATTCAGAGCTTTAAAGTTTGTCTACAATTTGTTGTTTCATATATTATATTTGTGATCATTATTTCACTTTAATATCAATTATTTATACTTGATGTTGAGTTGATATGTCATATGAATTCTATACATTAAAATTTCTTTTACTGTAAACGTTCATCATTACAACGTCACGAGATCTATATGTTTATTCTTCTGTTCTTATATCCTTGCTCCCGAAAACACTTTGAGTTTATTCAAGAGATGTTGGCATATTCCTGTTTCAGACTTGTCTCACAGGCAAGATAACTGGAAGTTTGGATTGCACAGGGACATCGACACAGTATAAGGCTAATATCAAGGTTAGTTTTATTCACATTTAAATTTTTTTATTAGTTTATTTGTCAATTAAATGAGGCAATTTAAATTGGCTATGGCCCTTATTTTGTTCTTGTTTCAGACTATGTTTTATTAGTATCCTTAGAATTCTTAGATTTTAAATAAAATAGAAAATATAAAAATATGTGCTTTCTTTATCTACTTCGCCAATAATTACAAAAACATTGATTTCGCAAGACATCCATCAAAACTTACAAATTGTAAATATTTTGTTCATAATCACATGTTCATATTTATGTTTATGTTTAGTATTTGTAAATAATTAGATTTTTGTACATGGTATCGTAGTTATAGCTTTAGGTTAGTTTATATTATTTTGTTATTTTAGGACCTTAGTTGGCTAACAGAGCCATTAAACTTGTCAGGAGAGATCATACCAAACGGATTGGGTTAATTTGACAAATCTGGACCGGATCTATCCTTCCAGTTGACGGTGTGTCATTTATGCCCATCAACAAGACCAGACAAAGTTTCTCACCTTGAAGGAAGAAAAAGGAGGCAAKGTTACTTTTSGAGATAATGGTTGTACAAGGATAGTTGGAAAAGGTATTTGTATTCATGATACTGGAAAGACTAAGACACATAATTCCCTGTATGTTGAAGGGTTAAAGCACAATATTATAAGTGTTATTCAAATGTGTGATCAAGGMTACAACCTCGCATTTCATTCTAAAGGGTGTGAGATAAGGAAAGTGGTTTCAAGAAGATTAGTGGAAAATGAAAATAGAACCTTAAGTGATGTATACATACTCGATGAAGTCAAAGAATAAAAATGTTGTATGGAACAAAAGTTGGGACTGATATTGCAAGGAATCACAACCTCAAGGGGAGAAACCCTTTGTCATTGATGTCAAAGGAGGATAAATTGTAGACAAAGGAAGAATTACAGACACAAGGAAAGTTGTAGATAAGGGGAGCCTATGGATGTCCAAGATAAATATTACAATTCTACAGATCTCCAATATAAATATTGCAAGATGGAGATTGTTGAAAGTATTATTTTTCAATTTTTGATGGTCAATTTGGATACCCTATATTTGAAGGAATTTTATCCTAAATACTAAGATCAAATAGGAGCACAAGTTATATGGTTTGAAATATTATTCTGATACATTTCCAATGATATATGACATTCCCTCTAACTCCCTAAGAATGAGGAAATATGAATTTTTTCGTCCAACAACAAAACCAGAAAATTGAGGTAAGCTCAACCAATATTTACATGTCAGCCCCGAAAGTGGGGACATAATTACTATAAATATAGCATAGATGCAAACATTTGTAGGGAAACCAAGCAAGATATTAAGTTTGAGGTGCACAAAAGTGATCCGAGGTGCACTAAAGTTGTTCGGGTGTTTTTTGGGGATCTAAAGGTGTGCAAGATAAGTCTAATGGATTTTGTTGCGGTCTTTCTTGTTCTCAAGGTGCGGTATAGAAATATGATGTTGTCATATGCATTATTCTGATGTTATGATGTTGTCATCACTGTGATTCTCCCACATGTACTATTCTGATGTTGTGATGTTGCAGCCTGCACTATACTGAGGTTGTGATGTTGTTGTCAAGAATTATATTTTGGATTGATGCTATCAGGTTAGATCGGGAATGAAGGATGCATGTGACTAGGGTTTGAAGGATTGTATATGGAACGAATAATGAAGGTGAATTCCAATTTTTTTTTTAGGAAGATATTGGATTGGTATATACACATATCTTCTTGAGTTGGTTCTCAAGTGAGGGGATTGGTGTCTCCAACAGGTTGGTTCCTATAGGTGTTGTTGGGTTGGTTCTCAAGTGAGGGGATTGGTGTCTCCAACAGGTTGGTTCCTATAGGTGTTGTTGGGTTCGTGCTCAGTTGAGTAGATTGGTGTCTCTAGTAGGTTGGTTAATACATATTATTGAGTTGGTTCTCAATTGAGTAGATTGGTGTCTCCAGTAGGTCGGTTAATACATATTATTGAGTTCCAGTAGGTAGGAGATTGGTGTCTTCATTATATTGGTTCCTACAATCTTTGTAACAATAGATTGGTGCCTACATGAATTTATAAAGATAAGTTTTTCATTTTTCTCTCGAATAGGTTTCCATGTTAAACTCTATGAATTGTGATTTGAGTTTATATGTGATTATTGTTTATCAATTAATGAATGATTAAATAAAGTAAAAAGTATCGTATATTGATTCACCCTGATCCGAATTTAGGAGCATAATGAACTGATTAATAGAGTGAATACAATAAACACATAGATATGAAGAACAACACAGATATCCAGTGAACAATATCCTCCATTGAATAAATGAAATAGGCTGAAACTGTAAAACTGTAGAACTGAAACACTTTCTCGAACGGTGGTAGTTATCTCTGAGAAGAGATGTGGCTTCTATGTGCATCCATCTAAGTAGAATGATTACAATGAGGCTCCATAGGCCTTTTTGATATTACTCATGAATGCTAAAACACTAGACATCCAAAAAACTAACCCTAGGAGGTGAAACGCCAAAAGTTTTGTGGGACCCTATCGGTAAGTTGGTACCTCAACTTCCTGGGATTGTAATTTTTCATACGATCTTCATTTTAGGTGTGTGATAACTCGTTGCAAATGTATTTTGGAGAAATACACATTATTCCAACAAAATATGACTCCATCTATATATTGACTATGGTGAGCCAAAAAAACACTATCAAGGGCCCCAAAATGGCCCTGGAAATACAACAAGATGTCTTGACATGAAAACATACACAATAAGCCAGTTGGATTAGGTGGGAGGCCACCAGTATCCACTTGGAAGATGTGTGGGGCTTTAGACAACCCCAGAAGTGTAGAAACCACCATTATAAAGAAGTACAGAAAAACATGTTGAACTAAAATTGTCAAGAGGATCTAGTTGGAATAGGTGGGTGGCCACCAATATCCACTTGGATTAGTCCTCCCCCTTAGGAAGCAATGGTCTCCATTGCGTTGAGTTACCCCATCATGTGAGGAAAATTATACTAAATTTGGCCCCAAGTGAGCCACTTTCCTTGGTGTAGGATATGCCCTGYCTTGACAACTCAATAAAGCTAGATCCTTTGTTGGATATTTCCCTTAACCTGTGTATCYACTATCTGATYAGTGGAATTTTGTTCCATGCAGTAGGGGTTGAGATCTATTRGTGTTAGTTGTTCTGCAATCTCCGAGGCATCTAAGAAGTCTGGAAAATATGGTTGAAGGACATCCACATTGAATATTGGGTGCAAACCAAGGAAGGGTGGAGTGTTGATCTCAAAATCATTGCTACACACAGCCTTGGTGATAGTGTAAGGCCCATAGAAAAGTGGGCGAAGCTTATGATGGGGCCCTGTGAGACACTCCTTCTGCAAATGTAATCAGACTTTGTCTCCAACCTGAAACTAGTGTGGTACCCTGTTTTGATCATGGCGCTGCTTGTACTTATCATTAGATTTTTGAAAAATCTCATGGACCTATTGGCGGATGTGTTGAATCCACTCAATGAATTTGGTGGCTTTTTCAGTCTCAGAATGAACATGGGAAGAGTCTTCCAGTGTGGTGGCAAGAAGCAGTGCAACATCAATGGGACCAAAGGGTTGGAATCCCATCCCCACTTGAAATGGGCTATGGCCAATGGAGCTATTGAGAGCCATGGTGTAACTATGTTGAACATAGGGGAGACTCTCATCCCATGTACATTGATGCTTAGAGTTGTACATGTGTAGGATGTGCACAATAATTCGATTGATGACCTCTGTTTGGCCATCTATTTGGGGGTTGAAAGCAATGGATTTAGTGATCTTGGTGTCCAACACTAACCAGAGACTCGACCAAAATGTGTTGAGGAACCTGTTGTCCTAGTTGGAGATGATGGTTTATGGTATCCAAAAATTATACCCACACTGGTTCAAAGAAGATATTGGCAATATCTACCACTGTGATATTCTTCTTGTGAGATGTGAGGATGGCCATCTTTGAAAACCGATCAACGACCAAAAATACACAATCATTTCCTTGCTTGGTGGATGAAAATCTAGACATGTAATCCATTAAGATGGATTCCCAAGGTTTCTAGGGAGTAGGAAGAGGGGTTTATAAGCCTTGATTCTTGATGGTTAGCTTGGAAATGACAGATGCAGTGAATAATTTGATATACTTTATGACGTCTTATCGAAGTTTTGGCCAGAAAAAAATTATTCTGAAGAATAGCCACATTTTTCTCCATGCCAAAATGTCCCACCATATGACTGTAGTGGGATTCCCAAATCATCTTTCCACGCTCACTTGTAGGAACACAGAGATGGCCCAAATGGCATAATAGTCTATCCTGAATGTGAAAATCGTTGACTGATAGATGGTGGCGAAGTCTGTATCTTGATGATAAAGTTGGGGCCACTCATATGCCTCATGTCCATATGAATGGAGAACAGTGGTGAGTGTAGCCATGGGAGGTCGACTAAGGCAATCAATGACACTATTTTATATCCTTGCCTTATACTTGATTTTGATATGGAACTATTCTCGGTAGGTGGACCACTTCTAATGTCAATCGTTCTGCAATTTCCCCTGTGTCTGTATGAACTGCAGAGGTTTCTGATCAGTGTGGATGATCGTCTCCTTTCCCAGAATGTAAAGTTTCCATTGGCTAAAGGATTATACAATGGAATACATTTAATTGCCATAGGTGGGGTTTTTCTAGACAATATGTGAGAGTGTATCACTATATTATGTCATTGTATGATTGTGCTGAGTGAGAATGACACTTACAACATAGTCAGATGCATCAATCTCAATATTGAATGGATGTTGCAGATTGGGAAAGGAGAGAACTGGAGCTGAGCACAAGAGATGATTCAGATCATTGAATTCTCTTTGGTGTTCCTTCCCACACACAAACGTTTCCCTTCCACCACCCTTGGTCACCTGGCTAAGATCCCATGCAATATGGGAGAATCCCGACATGAATCGTTGGTAGAATTTGGCCAGTCCAAAGAAGATATGAAGGTCGGTTAGTGTGGTCGGAGTTGGACAGTCATGGACAACTTGGATCTTATATGGATCAACATGTACCCCATTCTCATCAACAATGTATCCCAAGTATTAGACCATGTTCATGCCAAAGGATCATTTTTCCAAGTTGGCATATAGCTTGTGTTACCGCAGAGTGCTCAAAACCTGTTGAACATGATGCATGTGCTCCTCCCAAGTTTTGTCAAAGATGAGGATTTCATCGAAATATACCACCATAAAAGAGTTGGTGAGGGGTCTCAATAGATCATCCATCAACCTCATGAAAGTGGTTGGTGYGTTTGTTAATCCAAAGGGCATGACCAACCATTCAAAGAGACCTTATTTATATTTGAATTTTGTCTTCCATACATCAGTTGGTTTGATGGGAACCTAGTGGTAGCAATACTTTAGGTCAATCTTATTGAAGAAATTTTCCCCCTTGAGTTGGTCAAGAAGGTCATCAATCCTAGTAATTGGGTACCAATTACTGACTATGATTTTTTTAAGGCTTTGTAATTAATGCAGAGTCACCAAGTCCCGTCATTCTTCTGTGCGAGTACAATCGAGCTTCCTAAAGGGGAGGATTTGGTTCTAATGTGCCCCTTTTGAAGAAGCTCTTGGATATGACACTTGATTTCTTCATTTTCCATCAGTGAGAGATGATAGACTGGTCCATTAGGTAGAGGCGCACTGGGGGTTAGATCAATTGGATTATTGACTTGGTAGTGCATCGGTACCCCTATGGGTAAGGAGAAGATGTATTTTTACTCTTCCATGATCCCATCCAGTTGTTTCTGCTACAAAGAGAGGCTTTGTGTAGAGGCCACAAATGTGGTGATGACCTTCTGCTTACTATGATCACAGATCACAAAGAAGATGAACTTCCTAGTCTATGAAATGACCTTACTGCATTTCTTAGAAGATATTAAAGAAATAACGGTAGGTGGCGCTACCTCTGTTATCATGTACAATTGTCTACCCAAAGTAATAATAACACTGTGGGATCTAGACTCATACACAACATGATGCTTCCACAAATATGGTTGTCCTAAAATAACATATGGGGAGGATTATCACACAATACCTCATCTTTGAAATGGTTGATGTTGTAGGGTAGATGACACTATTGCCTGACACAAAGATCTCTTCCTTGGCAAAGCCAGTAGATCGTGTAGGGATGTAAGCGCGGTGTCGTCGACAGGTTCAGTCGCTTGATGACATCTACTAAAATCAAGTTCTTCTAACTGACACTATCTACAATGAAATGAAGAGGATCCCCCTTTACCCACATCTGTGAGTGAAAGAGACATTCCCCTTCCTCTTCTTCTTTTGATTTCGTTAGTCGAAATTTGGTGGTAGCGACAGTGGCACTGGGTTCAACATCAATAATCAGATTCCCTCCTTTGGGATTTGATTTGGAATTAGAATCAACCTCTGAATCAAAACCCTTCATCTTGGCCATGAGTACTTCTTGGAGCATCATTCATTCGTGTTGTGCCAAGGGATTTTATGGTACTCACACCATTTTCCTGTGTCCTTATTCATCTTCTCATTTTCTTCTTGTGTTTCATTCTGGACTGGTTGTCCTAATAGTGGACATATTTTCTCTATCCCTTGTTGTGTGGGTTGGGGTTGCCTTTTTCCTTCTTTGGCTATGAGGAGTTTGCAAATCCAAAATCTCGTCTCTTCTGCTTAAATTTCTTAACGATCTTGACATCGTATTTATAAGTTGTACCCAATGAGGTGATGTCCATAAACTCCATTTTTGTTTGAATGTATCGATGAAAAAAACCATAATATTTCAGCATTAGATGTCGTTGAGAGTCTTTGATACCCAATTTGGTGCGTGGGGTATGGAAAATATTGGTGAAATGTGGAATTGTTTGGTCCCTTTCTTGACGCGGGATGATCCATCTGGTGAACTGGTCATCGTATATTCAAACAAGGTAGTATTGTTATTTAATGGAAACTCGAAAGGAATCCCATGTAGGGGAAACCAAAAATAATGAATATTCCTCTATGTCCCTTCTCTCAGAGTAAGTTTCCTAGTAGTCCTTAACATGGGGGACAACCTTTAGGAGTGAAAAAGTAATAATTTCCCTATAGGAAAAATTGTGGACCAAAAAATACCCTTCGAGCAGATTCAATCATTTATCTATAGAATCCACATCTATCAGTCCTTCAAATAATAGAATATCAAAATTTACCTATACCTTGAAGCAGGTTGCATGATCGCTTGATGAAGAAGCTTCTCCTATGGGCAGTCACTAAAGGATCTGCACAAATTTGTCCATCATTTCATTCCTTTCTCGCACAAGGGATTCCTTAAGCAACATTTTAAAACAATATCCTGCTCCATCATCTTTCTTTTCATCTCCCATGGATTGTTTTCAAGATCGGCGTGACCGATCTTGCAACGACTCGATTGGTTCGAGTCCCAACTTCTTGCACCCAGATCTTATCGAGGACATGCACGAAGAAAAATAAACGAAGAGAAGACTACTTTTATAGAAATGATCCATATTTAGGAGAGAAACGAGTTGATTAACATATTGAATACAATAAACAAAGAGATATGAAGAACAACACAGATATCCAGTGAACAATATCTTCTATTGAATAAATGAAAYAGGATGAAAYTGTAAAACTACAGAACCAAAACACTTGCTTGAATGGTGGTAGCTATCTCTGAGAAGATATGTGGCTGCAACGTGCATATGTATGAGAAGAATGATTACAATGAGGCTCTAGAGGCCTTTTTGATACTACTCATGAATTCCAAAACCCTATACATCCGAAAACCTAATCCTAGGAAGTGAAATGCCAAAAGTTATGTGGGCCCCTATGGGTAAGTTGGTACCTCAGCTTCCCGGGCTCGTAACTTTTTCATACGAACTCCGTTTTAGGTGGATGGTAGCATGTTGGAAAGGTATTTTAGAGAACTACACATTATGCCCTCAAAATCTGACTCCATCTATAGTTTGACTATGGAAAGCCAAAAAAACATTGTTAAGGGCCCCAAAACTACCTTGGAAGTATGACGCAACCGCACCCGCAGGCACGCCCGCTCACAGGATCTTCTTCTTCCGTGGACCGAAGAACACTATCCAGTCCTTCTATTTCCCTATCAGGAAATATGCACCCAAAGATCTCTTCACACGATCCCCCCCTTTCTTCACTTATCGAGGAATCGAAACTCACGACTTTGCAAGTCCAAAGGTCGAGCGTTTCACTCTCGAATCCCCGAAACCCGATACCTCAGTCAACGCTGACCCTTTTCTTTTACTCTGTCGGAGCTTTCTCCATCGAGATATCGGAACTTGCGGTGTCGAGAAACTCGGTTCTCCGAGTCCCAAGTCCCAATATGTCGAAACTCTGACACATGTGCAAATGGACTATTCAATCGCCACTTCACTCCATTAGCACTTCGGAGTTCGCGGTATCGTGAATCCTGAAGCAGTGAGTTCGGGACTTCTCGCAGAGAAACCCCGTTGACTTGCGCCACCTATCCATGTCACCGCTACTGTGACCCCACACTTCTTACGTAGCTGTCGGGATATCACGTCTCTCAATTTCGCGATTTTCGTTAACAAATCTTCAACTCTTTTCTCACGAAATCCCAATAGGCAATTTCTCAAATAATCCAACGGCTCTGACTGGCTTGGATCAATGGCTCTTCCCTTCCTAAGATTGAACCTTTCCTCACTTTCGCTGTAACTTTCTCTCACCTCTCCACGATCTGATGGCCCTCGGATTGTCTCGAATTCTCCTCGGAGAATACCGACCGCCTGTTTCTTCTCAGATGACTTCTAAAAATTGAACCAAGTCTTCCTTCCGTGAAAACTTGTTCATTCGCGCGCAAACTTGCAACGACTGCTTGAACACTTCACGCACCAACTCACTGCACTTTCCTTCGACAAACTCTACGGTCTATCCCTCCTGAGCTTCACCAACTCTCAATCCTTCAGAGAACCTTTCACACACTCTTTGCGGCAGACATTCAACAACTTCAAAGTGTTGAAGTTCTTCGACTTTGTGCATGCTTTGTAATAGTAGTCTTTCAACCCTCACTCAGTTTTGCAACCCTGAACTTCACTCAGCCTGCACACTCCTTGCATGGCTCCTGGTTCCCAACTGCACTTTAAGAAAATGAGAACAAAAGTTATCTCTAACTGAACCCTCTGTCAACGCACTCCTTGCGGACACTTCGACTACACTCCTTGCAGGAATTCTCTGGCTCAAATAGAGAAACAATTGAAACTCATTCCTTCCTTCTCTCAGACTTCAATTCAAACATGAAATCATATACACAGCATATAAAAGCAAATGTATAACAAGGAAGAAAATATTCATGAGCATATCAGCATCAATACACAGAGAACATACACAAAACCATGAATTTGAATCAAACTCTTCTATTAATTCAAATATCTGTACATGGATGCTCTTACACAACTCTCTGCATGCTCTAGCTCTTCTCCTACTTCTCCAATTATTTTACAATGCACAATGAGGGTGTCTATATCCCGTTTCCCTCTTGTTCTCTAAAGCTATCAAATCTAGAATTAAAAATTCTATCTAACTTTCATTAACTATCTTAAATGTTGTCTACCTACTAAGGACGAGAGCAATCTGCTCAAGGTCCATTTACAATATACAAGTGTGCTTCATTAAATCTCCATATTAATGCTCGAGCAACAATTTCAAGGTGTTTTCAAAAAATTGTGTTGGCTTGTCCAGCTATCTTCCGCTTTCGCGTTGGCTCACCTGATGTGCTGGCGATGCTCCTGCATCATACTCCCTCGCTTGAAAAAATTCATGGGCTCTTGTCCATGAGCTACCGCATGGTATGTCCATGCTTTTGGATCTTTGCCTCAGTCTCCCAGCTGGCATATTCAACTGGATGGTTCTTCCACTTGACCAGATACTCGAATTATTTCTTTCGCCTGGTCTTTTTTCTCACTCTCTTGTCCAGTATGCACTCCATCTGTGGCTTCTCGGCAACTGGCATCTATTTCGTCCACTAGATCTCTGACTGCCTAGCTCCAGTCTCTACTTCTCTAGCTCTATATGGGTAGAAATCCGAGATATTGAATATCGGAGATATTCTGATCCCATCGGGTAATTCAATCTCATAAGCATCGTCCCCAAATTTCCTCAAGACCTTACATGGCCCGATTTTCTTTATCTTCAGCTTATTATATGTTCCCCTCAGAAACCTTTGCTTTCTCAAATGTGCCAGAACCAGATCTCCAATTTCAAACTAAAGTTGTCTCCGATGCTGATCTTCTCTACGCTTATACTCCTGACTTGAATTCTGCAATCGCTCCTTCACCTGGCTATGAAGTTCTTTCATTGCCTCCGTGAATTCTTCTACACTAGCACTGCTAGTCGCAGTCTGTTCT
>SNQJ01S0048558.1:55219-67695 GCA_010110895.2 Picea sitchensis
AGAACAATCCAGAGGAAGATCCTTCTAGAAGTTGAAGCTTCTATTAGTTCTTCTTACATTTGACATATTCCTCCTTATTGTTAGGCCTTATTAATATTAAACTTTATTACATTGAAATATATTATTTTAACCACTTGAGGGGTTAGGTAGGTTAGGTCCCTAACATTGAACATGAAAATGACACCACATCCTCATCCATACACCATCGATTGGCTTAGCCAGGGATTGGACATCTCCATCATCCAACAATATTTCCTACATTAAGGCATCAAACCCTTCAAAGATGAGGTATTGTGTGATGTTTCCCCCCATAGAGTTTGTGATGTTTTTTTAGGACAACCATGTATGTGGAAACATCATGTTGTTTATGAATCTAGGCCACATAGTTCCATTATCACTTTGGGAGATCAACTCTACATGGTACCAGAGGTAGTCCCAATTACTGTGGTCTCTTTGATCTTTGCGAATCAGTGTAGAAAGGTGGTCTCTTATATCAGGATATTTTTCCTCTTTATGGTTCAGTCGGAAGGTGAACGAAAAAATCACTTTCACTGCCAAAACCTCTGCACGGGGTCTCTCTACACAACAACAAGTGGAAAATATAGTAGAAGAGAACAAAGACATATTTTCCTCCCCTAATGGGTTCTTGTGCACTGTCAGGTAAAGTAATCAATTGATTTGAAACATGGTTATACTCTTCTTAACAACCCTGTGTATAGGCATTATGTTATGGAGAATTAAGAAATCAAACCCCAGATCCAAGAGATAATTTTGAAGTGCCACATCATACCAACATCCTCACCTTGCGGGGACCCAATTGTTCTGGTACAAAAGAAGGACCAGACATGGAAACTTTTTATTTTTTTCAGATACATGAACAAGATCAGAGTCAATAATCGATATCCAATCCCCCAGATTGATGATATTCTCAATCAGATCATAGGAGCTAATTTTTTCAGTAAGATTGATATGAAGTCAGGCTACCAGCAGGTGCAGATTGAGAAAAATGATGTATGGAAGAAAACCTTCAAGTCTAAATAATGTCTCCCACGACAAATGTTGTTCATGATTGGTCCACAATTGGTTGGCCTTGAAGAAAATGACCGAGCTCTACAACCTCTTGTGCCTCGCCAACTTCTACTATTGGTTTTTGTTAGGGTTTTCTCATATAGTTTAGTCCCTGAGAAAAGTTACCAAGGGTGGAGTGAAGGCCAAGTTATTGTGGGTTGCATCCCAACAAAAATCATTTGAGGATTTGAAATTTCATCTCTACTCAACACCAATCCTTATTCTACAAAACCTAAAACAACCATTTGATATTGAGACAAATGCTTCATATTATACTATCGACACAGTCCTCACTCAGCATGGAAATATGGTAGCCAATCATAGTGAAACACTATATGATGTTGTTAACAAATGCCCCACCTACGAAAAATAGATGTACTCCATTGTGCAGGCATGTTGATAGTGGAAGCAATACATTCTAGGGAAGGAAACGATCATCCACACTGATAATGAGCCTTTGTAATTCATGCAGACAAAAGAAAGTTACAGAATGACCTCCATCAAAGTGGTCCTGGTACTTACAAAAATTCCACTTGAACATCAAGTACAAGAAGGTAAGCGCCAACCCTGTCGCATATTTCCTCATTCAACCCTCGGTTGTGGCACTAACCACAAATCTTAACTCTTGTGGGAATGAGAAATTCAGGTAGCCACAATTATACAATAATGACTCTAACTTTATGTTTCCTATACGACATTCAACATAGGAAAATCATGGGAATGACTATATGTTCATGGTCATTGATCAATTCTCTAAGATGGCCATTTTGGCACCCTAGAAGAATAGAATCATAGTTGAGGCCACTACCAAGCTTTGCTTCGAACATGTTTTGATTCATTTTGGGATCCCATGAACCATTATCTCAAATCAAGACAGTAGGTTCTTGAGCACTTTTTTGTCCAGCCTATGGTCAATGATGGACACCAAGTTGACCAAATCGACTGCACAATTGTGCATATCCTAAGGATGTACAATTCCAATAATCCATGCACATGGGATGAAATTCTTCATTATGTTCAACATATCTACAACAAATCGCTCAAAATATCTATTGGACATATCCATTTTCGAATGTTCTTGGGGTTCCAACCATTGGACCCCATTGACATATCTCTTCCCATTATAGCTACATAGGGAGAGTCCTCCCATGCTCATAATGAGGTTGATTGAGTAGCCAAATTTGTTGAGTGAATCTAGCACATTCAACAACATGTTTGTGATATTTTGTAGAAATATAATGCCAAGTACAAGCAGTTCCATGATCAACATCAAGTACCACACAATTTTTAGGTAGGATATAAGGTATGGTTTCATTTGCAGAAAGAGCGCCTCACATGATCCCATCATAACCTAATCCCACTCCAATATGCGACTTATACCATCACCAAGGTTGTGGATGAGAATTATTTTGAAATAAGTATTCCTCCTTTCCTTGGCTTGCACCCGATATTTAATGTGGAACTTCTTCGACCATATTTTCCACCTCTCCTGGACACTTCGGACACAACCGAGCACTTGGCCCCTACAGAACTCAATTCTGACTGCATTGAGCAGGTGATAGTTGATCAAATCATGGACACCGAGATGAAGGGAACCTTCCAACAATCCAACTCTATTGGGTCATCAAAGTAGGGGCAATATCTTCATCAGGATAAGTGCCTCACTAGGATTCATATTCAATCGACGTTTCCTCGTCTGATTGAGGAAGTTGACCCAATGGATACCATTTCTTCCTAATGGGGAAGGAATGATCTAAGAGGATATCAATGGCCACCCACCTATTCCACTAGCTAAAATTATAGTTTCAATCTTAGCAGTTTTTCTACATTTTTTTGGGTCCCAAGCTTTCAGGGTCATTTTGAGGCCCTAAACAATGTTTTTTTTTTTTTTTTTTACTTGGAAACACCCAATAAAAACTTATTGGGATTATTTGGCCATTCGAAATGTGTACTTATTATCTAGACCTTTTCGATGAGGTACTAAGATCCTCAAATGGAGATCGTATGCAAAAGTTGCACCCTCGGGAAGTTGACATATCAACTACCTACCTCAGGGCCCAGAAACCTTTTGGCGTTTCATCTTCTAAGGTTAGAGTTTTGGATGTTTAGGGTTTTCTCAATTATTCTTTATGTTAAAAATGCCTTTGGAGCCTCATTGTAATCAACTTATTTTGAATGAGAATAACCAACACATCTCTCTTTAGAGATAAGATACACCATTCTATCTAGCTTGTGTGGTTTTCATTTTAAAGTCTTTTTTATTCCAAAAATTCATTAATAGAATCTTGGTTTTACTGTCTTACTATATTACTTTATTCCTTGCAATATCTCTATGTATTTCCTTAATATATTTCTGCCTTCAATTCATTCTCAAAATAATTTGGATCAACCAAAGACCCTGAGATGCCTCATCAAAGGAATGCAACCATAACACATTTCATAAGTGTTGAAAGGTACACTTGACACTGAGAGTGGTGGGGGGGGGTGAATCAGTGTCTCGAACTTTTGGATACTTTTCACACTTTCATAGATTAACTAAATTAATTGAATAAGATATGCAATTCAATTAATTATTCATAAACATATAAAACACAAACTGTATGATGTAGATATAATATATTTCTTTTATTTATTTAACTTGTATAAATACATATAAAATCAATGCTTTAATAGATTTGATTTCAACTGAATATGAGAGATCCAACTCTCTGATACAAGACCCAACTTGTAGCTCTCAAATTGAACTAAGAAATGAGGAATCCAACCCTCCTAACAAGTCCCATCTTGTTGATCTCAGATCCAACTGAGATGTGAGGAATCCAACCCTCATAACAAGACTCATCTTGTAAACATGCACCAACCCGATAGAATGAACTTCCATTCAATCCATTATATATACATATATAATCAATCCACCAAGATACACTCTTATCACTATTTGTTCTTGTTTATATAGTCTTAAAACTTCTATGAATTTGAAACATTGTGTCTTTTGATATTGAACCATTGTACCTTTTCATTTAAATGATAATATTAAACTTGAAATAATATCATTTTTCCTTTTTATTCTTTATTCATAATGTTCATGATTTAACTCTCTTTTAATCATTATTTTGTATCAGTTCATTTGTCCTCGTGAGTTGATCATAGATATGGATCGACTCATTATATCGTTCACATGCTTTTGTTGCGTCCTCATCTCACCAACGAACGATTCTTGCTCACTTTGGGACTTATATATGACCACAGATAGTGGTCAGGTGTTAATCCAAACATGTGCTTAATCACATATCAAAATCAACAATCATTTTTTAATTGGACGTCGAGATAGACGTCTCTTATTTACTCTAGAACTTCGGAGATTCAAGACTCCAGGATATTCAAACTCTGAGATAGTTCAATCCCTCTGGAGTGATTACCTACCAAATAAGTCATAAAGCGGTGATGACTACTTGTTGTCAATTAACACCTCCTCTTACACTATCCTTCCACTATGCTTGATCAACAATTTAGAGCACTCTTGAAGTAGATCAAATGTTAGCATTACTTCAAGATTTACTCTTACTCTATCCTTCCACTATACTTGATCAACGGTCGAGAATTATCACGAATTAGATCAACGATTAACGTTAATTTGTAATTTTGTCCTTCGTAGATTATCTCATAACACACGTTTGGATATCAACGAAGTTAGTAATCCCAGAGTGACATGGTTTGTGACATCACTATTGACGTGGCATTGACTCAGTGGCTACCACGTTTCATCTATATTCATGACTTTCGTATACCTAAAGTTCCAACTGGACATTGACACTTATCACCATTTGATTGCACCATATGCCTTGGTGGCATGGTCCTACTTTTGTGGATGATAGAATGACCCTTAGTGCTTAGTTTATCCTTCCACTTGGATGGTCTAGACTCATTTCAGCCTTCAGAACTTTGGTTTATTCACTTTTTCCCACTTCCCAATTCTCTTAGAGTGAGATTCCCCGAATAATAAACCTCGAGTAACTTGAATTCATCTAACGATCCTTCTTTAACTCAAGAATCTTAACATGATCCAACGGTTGTTGAGAATTTGGTTATTCAGGATCTTAGGCCTTTGTCCATTCTTATCCTATACTTCCCCTTTACTTGATCCAATGGTCGGGATATTTCCCGAAGTGTTCCTTAGATCAGACAGTTGGCGTTTCTTCATGAATTTGGGCTTGGAGAATTCTAGTTCAATTCGAACTCCTTTTCACCAAAGTGGTTAACATCGAGGTTGACCAGTTCTACTCAGCTTTAATCCAACGACTGAGATCTTTCCTGATGCTATATGATGATTTTAATCAAGGACTTCATGCCTTGGCCTTGCTTATCCTATCCTTCCACTTTATTTCTATCGGACAGTCAATATTACTTCCAATTTTTTTTTTAGATTGGATGACTCATGTCCACTTCAGGACTTCGTCTTCAACTAAAATATTTTTCCTTCAGGTAATTTTATCTAAAGTAGTCAGCTCTGAATTTGACCATTGTTCCTCCTACATGATCTAACAGTTTAAGTCTCTCCTAAATCTTCAATCATACGGCCACAATTCTCTCCTTCTTTATGTAGGTTTCCTATGTGATCCAACAGTCAGATTTACATCCGAATTATGGATGAACGACTCCAGTTGCTTGTTTTTTATAAAGGTTTCCACCTGTAAAAAATCTCTTTCTGAAACCTGATCTCCTGCATGAATTCAAAACCACTATCTCTTCTGAGATTTGGATAATGTGCATGTAACAAAGATCATCGATCCTTGACAGTGATCGAATATTAAATCGATGACATTTACCATATTCCTTTTCTTTTGAATTTTAGCCTTGCTTCTATGTTGCATTCTCTTTCCATCAATGAACCTTCATTACACATGGACAGACCTTATTGGTCATTATGACATAAATGCCAACTGTATAACTTTTTTCATGACTAATTCATGTTGTATAACTTTGTTCATCATTGATTCATGTTTCCATCAATGACAACACATAACCAACAATGCCAACAATCTCCCCCTTTGTCATTGAGGGAAACATATATGTAAAACAAAATGAGACTTGTATCTTTTCTACCCCTATCACTGATCTCCTTTTCTATCTAATGTCAAATTTGTTTTCTGTTGAATTTTTTTTTACTGCGTCTCTCCCCCTTTGACATTAATGACAAAAAATGAGGCTCTCAATATTTTTCTCCCCTTGTGAATTTACTAACTACTTATCTCAGTTCATTGGGATATTTGTGTTCAAATGAGTAGTCTTCTTGGTACCATCTTGTAGTGATACCAATTTCTAGTGATCAAGTCGTTTAAACCTAATCTAATTACTTTCTTATTTGATAACCAAAATACTCCCCCTGAGTTTTTATTGTCTTTCCTTTGTCAAATAGAACAAGAGTATGAATCGTATAGATATTTTTGTGTTTCTTCTTATTCTTCTTTGATATTTCAGAGGAATATCAATTGAGGGTTGATACCAATTTTTTTATTAATTGATCTTTGCTAATATCAATTGATCTTTGTTGATTGATACCCTTTGAACCTCTCTACTACTTTTTCTCTTCTGCCCTTTTTACAAAAATGACAAAAATGATATTTTCTTATTCCCTATGAGGTTATACTCCCCCGAAAGAAATGCTCTCCTTTATCCATTTTATCCTTCTTGTATTCTAAAAATCCCCCTATAAATGATTTTTCTTTATTTGGCTAAAGGATTATGACATCATCAAGATTGTGTCATATTCTTCTATAGGTAATTCCCTTTCTTGAGATTGATCTATTTCATATTGAATTTCACATTCCTTATTAGGACCTTCATAAATCATTTTCTTGTTATTAATTTCTTCATTTTCAAGTGCAATATCATCTTTCTTGCTTTCTCCTTCAGATTTTCTTCCCCATATTTTTCTATGAGATATTCTGCTTTTGGGACCTTTTCTTTCTAATTGTGTTTTTAGAGATTTGTCATATTCTTTCTTCTTCCAAGATTTATTAGGTTTTCTACCTAACCTGAATGACTTATTTAAGGATTGACTTTTTGAGCTCCTACATATTTGGRATTTGTTCCAAAACCTATCACAGTTGTAACATCTCATTGTATGACAAAATTTTGTTGTGTGCCCAAAAAAATTGCATCTACAACATCTAATTGAGTTTTTGGATTTTCATGTATATACTTTCTGTAGTTTCTTACAGTCCATTGCTTTATGTCCAAAGTTATGACAAGAAAGGAAATAGCCATTGAAGGTGTTTCTATTCTTGAATTTGTTTTAGTTTGAGAGATATGTCTTTTGATTTTATTCTTACTTTTTACTTTTGTAGCTTCCTTCCTTAACAAAGTTCATGACTTGTAGTTGCTTTGTAATTGCACCTTTTCCTTTTGAGAAGGATGATCCTTTCTCATGCTTGTAAATGGTGCTCCACTTGTCATTGTCTTCTTTTTTATTGTATCCAAGGCTAGTTTTGTCATCAACCGATCTTTGACTGTTCGAAATCTTATCTAGGATACCTGAGCTATTGTGGAAATTGACATTTTTGTCTGTTTTTTCAATCATCTTTTTTAGATTGACTATTTATGATTTCAACATGTGATATGTCTCTTCCTTTTTAGTCAACTTAATTTTTAGGGCTTCTTCCATTTCCTTAGCATGTTCAAGTTGAGTCTTTAAATTGATGACTATTTCTTCTTTCTCATCCAATCATTCTATGCGTTTAATAGTTTTTTTCATATGTCTTCAACTCTTCCATATCTTTTTTTAGATCAAAAACTTTAGTTTTCAATATTTTGACTTCTTCCTTGTTTTCTAGTTTAATCCTTTTGAGTTCGATGGCTTCCAATTCCAACTTGTGGCATGATTCTTGCTTTTTAGTTAGTTGGATCTTATGTGCTTCTTCATTTTTCTTAACTTCTTCAATTTGAGTCATTAGAGTTGAATTAGCACTTTCATCTATCATTTTGACGTTAATAATTTCCAATTCCAACATGTGACATGATTCTTCTCTTTTATTTAATTGGATCTTCTCGGCTTCTTCATTTTTCTTAGTTTCTTCAAGTTGAGTTTTTAGAAAGATGGCCATTTCTTATATCTCTTCTATTACTTATTTTATTTTATTGTCATGTATCCTTAATTCTTCCACTTCTTTTGTTAGATTAGCAACTTTGGTCTTCAATATTTTGATTTCTTCTTCTTTGTTTTCTAACTGAATATTTTTTTCATTCTCTTCATGGTTAGATTGATCTAACTATTGTAGTAACAACATATATTTCTTTTGAAGTTTCTCCAACTCTTCAAAGGTGCCCATAACTGTGTATTCTAGATGGTCAAGAACATCCTTAGTTACTTCAATATATAGACCATTTGTTGGTTCCATACTAATCACTTAAAATGTAGTTATAACATCATTCTTAAAATATAATAGCTTTTATATAGTGAATACTGAGGTATTCATCAATTCCTTGATGTAGTAGTCATCTATGTTGATGAATCGAGTTTGCATCAATTCTTTGATGGAAGTGTCCTCTTCTGTGTTTTATTCTTTATTCTGATCAAAATTATATTTATATGTATTTTGTTCTTCAATATGATTGGAATTCTCCTTTTCTGAGTCTTCTTCCTTACTTTGATAGGATTTCTCTTCTTCTTGTGCTTCATTCCAATTTTCTAGTTGGAGCCATAATTCTTTAGCAGATTTGTAGTGCCTCATATTTTTTTTGACTTGGTCTGACAATCCATCCCGGATTTCTTTTAAGTATAATGAATTGTTTCTCCTTGTTTCCTTTGTAGTTTTGGTTTTTCTCTTTGAAGTAGTTAAGTGCCAGGGCTTACTTACTTCTGAATACCAAACTCTAGATCCTCTTGAATTTAGATACCTTTTCATATTTTTCCTCCATGATGAATAATATGTTCCATCAAATAAGGGAGCTTCATTTGTGGAGATAACAATTTATCCACCCATTTCTTCAGAATCTACCTTCCAGTGTTTAAACTGTGTTGAAGGCACCCACTCTGATACCAATTTTTGAAATGTACACTTGACACTGAGAGGGGGGGGTGAATTAGTTTTTGGAACTTTTGGTTACTTTTCACACTTTCATAGATTAACTAAATTAATTGAATAAGATAGGAAATTAAATTAATTAGTCATAAACATCTAAAATACAAACTGTATGAAGTAGATATAATATCTTTATTTTATTTATTTAACTTGTATAAATACATATAAAATCAATCCTTTAATATCTTTGATTTCAACTGAATTTGAGAGATCCAACTCTCTAATACAAGACCCGACTTGTAGTTGTCAGATCAACTGAGAAAGGAGGAATCCAACCCACATAATAAGTCCCGACTTTTTGATCTCATATCCAACTGAGATGTGAGGAATCCAATGCTCATAACAAGACTCAACTTGTAAACAACTACCAACCTGATAGAATGAACTTCCATTCAATCCATTATATATACATATATAATTAATCCCCCAGATACACTCTTCTCACCATTCTTTCTTGTTTATATAGTCTTCCAACTGGTGTGAATTTGAAACATTGCGTCTTTTGATATTGAACCATTGTACCTTTTCATTTAAATGATAATATTAAACTTTAAATAATATCATTTTTCCTTTTTATTCTTTATTCATAATGCTCATGATTTAACTCTCTTTTAATCATGATTGTGTATATGTTCATTTTTCCTCATGGGTTGATCACAGATATGGATCGACTCATTAGATCGTTCCCATGCTTCTATTTCATCCTCAGTTCACCAACGAACGATTATCATTCACTTCGAGACTTCTATATGACTAAAGATAGTGGCTAGGTGTTAAGTCAAACATGTTCTTAATCACTTATCAAAATCAATGGTCATGTTTTAATTGGACGTTGAGATGGACGTCTTTATTTACTCCAAAACTTCGGAGATTTGGGACTACAGGATATTCAAACTCTGAGATAGTTCAATCCCTCCAGAGTAATTACCTACTGAATAAGTTATAAATAAGTGATGATCTTTTGATGTCAATTAACACCTTTGCTTACGATATACTTCCATTATGCTTGATCAACAGCTGAGAATGCTCCTGAAGTATATCAAGGTTAACATTGCTTCGAGATTTACACTTACTCTATCCTTCTAGTGTACTTTATCAATGGTCAAGAATGTTCCCGAATTAGATCAATGATTAATGTTACTTCGTGATTCCGGCCTTTGACAATTAGCTGATAACATAGGCTTGAATATCCCCGAAGTTAGTAATCCTGGAGTGGCATGGTTTGTGACATCAGTTTTGACATGGAATTGACTAAGTGGCTTCCATGTGTCACCTAGATTCATGACTTTCGTATACCTAAAGTGCCAACTGGACCTTAACACTTGTCACCATCTAATTGTGCCACATGTCCTGCTGGTGTGGTCCTACTGTCATTGATGAGCCAATGACCCTATGTGCTTAGGATATCCTTCCACTTGGATGGTCCAGATTCATTTCGGCCTTCGATACTTCAGGTTATTTTCTTTTTCCCACTTCCCAATTCTCCCAGATTGAGATTCCCCGAAGAATAAACCTCAAGTAACTTGACTTCATCTAATGATCCTTCTTTAACTCGAGAATATTAACACGATCCAACAGTTGTTGAGAATTCATCTATTTGGGATTTCGGTCCTTTGGCCTTGTTTATCCTATACTTCCTCTTTACTCGATCCAATGGTCAATATATTTCCCGAAGTGTTCCTTATATTAGACGATTGGCATTTCTTCGTGAATTCGGGATTCAGGAATTCTGGTTCAATTTGAACTCCTTTTACCGAAGTGGTCGGCACCAACTTTGACCTATTCTACTCAGCTTTAATCCAATGAATGAGATATTTCCTGATGTTATCTAACGATTTTAATCAGATACTTCGTGCCATGTCCTTTCTTATCCTATCCTTCCACTTTATTTTGATATGACGGTCAATATTACTCCCGAAATTTTTCTGATATTGGACGACTCATGTCCACTTTGGGACTTCGTCTTCGACTAAAATATTTTCACTTCAAGTAATTTTATCCGAAGTGGTCATCTTTGAATTTGACCATTGTTCCTCCTACATGACCTGACGGTTTAAGTCACTCCTGAATCTTCAATCATATAGCCACGATTCTCTCCTTCTTTACACAGGTTTCCTCTATGATCCAATGGTTAGATTTACATCTGAATTCTGGATGAACATCTCCATTTTCTTGATTTTTATAAAGGTTTACACATGTAAAAATTCTCGTTATGAAACCTGATCTCCTACGTGACTTCAAAAGCACTATCTCTTCCGAGATTTGGAAAATGTACCTGTAACAAATATCATCAATCCTTGACGATGATCAAATATTACATCGATGACATTTATCATATTCTTTTTCTCCTAAATTGTATCCTTGCTTCTATGTTGCATTCTCTTTCCATCAATGACTCTTCATTACACATGGACAAACCTTATTGGTCATCCTGACACTAATGCCAACTGTATAACTTTGTTCATGGTTTATTCATGTTGTATAACATTTTTCATGATTGATTCATGTTTCCATCAATGACAACACATAACCAACAATGCCAACAATAAGGAGTCTTATTTTCAAGAGCATGAGATGGAAACCTATTTTTCACATAAACTACACAGAGTTACACCATCCCAAATCATCATTTTTATATTTTTTAAAAACATCATGGAACAAACCATATTTAGGAGAGTCCTATTCATTCTTTCAACTACACCATTCTATTGAGTATTGTACGAAAATGTGGTTGATTTTTTATCCCATGTTGGAAAATATAGTTTTCAAATTTGTTGGATGTATATTATCTTCGATTATTACTATGAAAAGAGATAATATAAGACCGAGCTTCATTTGGATCCATGCATGAAAATTTTAAAAGTTTCAAAATATTAGGATTTATCTAAAAGATACCCAATCTAAAAAGATAATAATCCAAAACAGATTCCAAGAAGTGGATATATTGTTGATTTAAAATCAGCAAATTTGTATAGTTTTTTCTAGTGACGGATGTAAAATCAACAAATTTGTATCGTTGATGTAATTAACAAATTTGTATGACAAGGAAACACACAAAGATATTGTGAGAAACACAATAATACAGTTAAACTCAAATTCTATTAATGACTTTCTGGAATACAAAATATTGTAAAATTCAAAGAACAGAAGCTATCTAGAAAGGTGGTAGCTTATCTCTAAAGAGAGAGATGCGACAACTATGCTCATTCACAATAAAGTTTTTGCAAAGAGGATAAAAATTAATTTTAACATAAAGAATCAATGATAAAACCCTAAACATCCAAAACCCTAGCCCTAGAATATGAAACGCCAAAACATTTGTGGGTC
>SNQJ01S0048558.1:67705-115318 GCA_010110895.2 Picea sitchensis
CTATATGACTAAAGATAGTGGCTAGGTGTTAAGTCAAACATGTTCTTAATCACTTATCAAAATCAATGGTCATGTTTTAATTGGACGTTGAGATGGACGTCTTTATTTACTCCAAAACTTCGGAGATTTGGGACTACAGGATATTCAAACTCTGAGATAGTTCAATCCCTCCAGAGTAATTACCTACTGAATAAGTTATAAATAAGTGATGATCTTTTGATGTCAATTAACACCTTTGCTTACGATATACTTCCATTATGCTTGATCAACAGCTGAGAATGCTCCTGAAGTATATCAAGGTTAACATTGCTTCGAGATTTACACTTACTCTATCCTTCTAGTGTACTTTATCAATGGTCAAGAATGTTCCCGAATTAGATCAATGATTAATGTTACTTCGTGATTCCGGCCTTTGACAATTAGCTGATAACATAGGCTTGAATATCCCCGAAGTTAGTAATCCTGGAGTGGCATGGTTTGTGACATCAGTTTTGACATGGAATTGACTAAGTGGCTTCCATGTGTCACCTAGATTCATGACTTTCGTATACCTAAAGTGCCAACTGGACCTTAACACTTGTCACCATCTAATTGTGCCACATGTCCTGCTGGTGTGGTCCTACTGTCATTGATGAGCCAATGACCCTATGTGCTTAGGATATCCTTCCACTTGGATGGTCCAGATTCATTTCGGCCTTCGATACTTCAGGTTATTTTCTTTTTCCCACTTCCCAATTCTCCCAGATTGAGATTCCCCGAAGAATAAACCTCAAGTAACTTGACTTCATCTAATGATCCTTCTTTAACTCGAGAATATTAACACGATCCAACAGTTGTTGAGAATTCATCTATTTGGGATTTCGGTCCTTTGGCCTTGTTTATCCTATACTTCCTCTTTACTCGATCCAATGGTCAATATATTTCCCGAAGTGTTCCTTATATTAGACGATTGGCATTTCTTCGTGAATTCGGGATTCAGGAATTCTGGTTCAATTTGAACTCCTTTTACCGAAGTGGTCGGCACCAACTTTGACCTATTCTACTCAGCTTTAATCCAATGAATGAGATATTTCCTGATGTTATCTAACGATTTTAATCAGATACTTCGTGCCATGTCCTTTCTTATCCTATCCTTCCACTTTATTTTGATATGACGGTCAATATTACTCCCGAAATTTTTCTGATATTGGACGACTCATGTCCACTTTGGGACTTCGTCTTCGACTAAAATATTTTCACTTCAAGTAATTTTATCCGAAGTGGTCATCTTTGAATTTGACCATTGTTCCTCCTACATGACCTGACGGTTTAAGTCACTCCTGAATCTTCAATCATATAGCCACGATTCTCTCCTTCTTTACACAGGTTTCCTCTATGATCCAATGGTTAGATTTACATCTGAATTCTGGATGAACATCTCCATTTTCTTGATTTTTATAAAGGTTTACACATGTAAAAATTCTCGTTATGAAACCTGATCTCCTACGTGACTTCAAAAGCACTATCTCTTCCGAGATTTGGAAAATGTACCTGTAACAAATATCATCAATCCTTGACGATGATCAAATATTACATCGATGACATTTATCATATTCTTTTTCTCCTAAATTGTATCCTTGCTTCTATGTTGCATTCTCTTTCCATCAATGACTCTTCATTACACATGGACAAACCTTATTGGTCATCCTGACACTAATGCCAACTGTATAACTTTGTTCATGGTTTATTCATGTTGTATAACATTTTTCATGATTGATTCATGTTTCCATCAATGACAACACATAACCAACAATGCCAACAATAAGGAGTCTTATTTTCAAGAGCATGAGATGGAAACCTATTTTTCACATAAACTACACAGAGTTACACCATCCCAAATCATCATTTTTATATTTTTTAAAAACATCATGGAACAAACCATATTTAGGAGAGTCCTATTCATTCTTTCAACTACACCATTCTATTGAGTATTGTACGAAAATGTGGTTGATTTTTTATCCCATGTTGGAAAATATAGTTTTCAAATTTGTTGGATGTATATTATCTTCGATTATTACTATGAAAAGAGATAATATAAGACCGAGCTTCATTTGGATCCATGCATGAAAATTTTAAAAGTTTCAAAATATTAGGATTTATCTAAAAGATACCCAATCTAAAAAGATAATAATCCAAAACAGATTCCAAGAAGTGGATATATTGTTGATTTAAAATCAGCAAATTTGTATAGTTTTTTCTAGTGACGGATGTAAAATCAACAAATTTGTATCGTTGATGTAATTAACAAATTTGTATGACAAGGAAACACACAAAGATATTGTGAGAAACACAATAATACAGTTAAACTCAAATTCTATTAATGACTTTCTGGAATACAAAATATTGTAAAATTCAAAGAACAGAAGCTATCTAGAAAGGTGGTAGCTTATCTCTAAAGAGAGAGATGCGACAACTATGCTCATTCACAATAAAGTTTTTGCAAAGAGGATAAAAATTAATTTTAACATAAAGAATCAATGATAAAACCCTAAACATCCAAAACCCTAGCCCTAGAATATGAAACGCCAAAACATTTGTGGGTCTCGATGTGGGTAGGTGATACGTCAACTTCCCAGGGGCACAAATTTTACCTACGATCTCCATTTGGGACACTTGGTAACCCATTAGAAAGGTCTATATAAAGAGTACACTTTCCATTCAACTTGGAATTTTTCTTCGGCTACATAATAGGCATTTCCAAGAAAAAATAAACATCGTCTAGAGCCTCAAAACAAACCTGGAAGTTTGGCACCTGAAAAACTATAGAAAAAATTGCCAAGATGTGGAACCAATCTAAATTAGTGGAATGGGTGGGTGGCCACCAGTATCCACCTAAATCATTCGTCCCACCTTAGGAATAAATGGTCCCCATTTCTTCAATTTCCTCCATCAAATGAGGAAACTTCTATTGAATCTGACTCATGGTGAGACAGTTTCCTTGGTGAAGAAGTTTCCCTACTTTGACAACCGGCTAATAGAGTTGGATGTTCTATTCGTGGGTTCCCTTCATATTGGTGTCCATGATCTGAAATTTTTTCTCTTGATCAATGCTATCGATATTGAGTCATGTAGGGGCCAAGTGCTCAGTCATATCTGAAGTTTCGAGGAGAGGTGGAAAATATGGTCGAATGAGTTCCACATTAAAAACCGAGTGCAAGCCAAGGAAATGGGGAATACTTAATTTGAAGTCATTCTCACCCACAACCTTGGTGATGGTTTAATTATTGAAGTGGGAGGAGCTTTTGATGGGGTCTTGTGAGGAACTCCTTCTGCAAATGCAACTATACTTTTTCTCCCACCTGAAACTTGTGTGGTGCCTGATGTTGATCGTGGCACTGCTTGTACTTGGCATTCGCTCTCTAAAAAATATCATGAATTTTTGTTTTATGTGATGGATTCTCTCAACAAATTTGGTTGCTTTATTAGCCTTGGTCTGAGCATGGGAGGAATCTTCTTATGCAACTAGAATTGGAAGAGCTATGTCAATGGGAGCCAAAAGTTGGAACCCCAAGCACACCTAAAAAGGGTTGTGTCCAATGGAGATGTGGAGGGATTTGTTGTAGCTATGTTGAACATAAGGAAGGATATCATCCCATATGCATGGATGTTTTGAATTGTACATCTTAAAGATATGGAAAATAATCCTATTAACTACCTTTGTTTTTCCATCAGTTCATGGGTGGAAGACAGTCGATTTGGTTAGCTTGTTGTACATCATTGACCATAGGCTGGACCAAAAATTACTCAAGCACTTACTGTCTAGATCTGAAATAATGGTTTGTGGGGGACCAAAATGAACCCAAGAACGTTCAAATAATATCTTAGTGGTGGCATCGGGTGTGGTGCTCTTCTTGCAGGGTGAAAAAACTACCATCTTAGAGAATTGATCAATGACAACAAAGACATAGTCATTCCCATGCTTGGTTGAAGGAAAATCAAACATGTAATCCATGTACATGGACTCCTAAGTCTTATCTGGAGTAGGAAGAGGGGGTGTATAGTCCCCATTTGGAAATGGTATAGGCAGTGCAAGATCTAATGTACTTGGGGAAATTTTGTCGAAGATTCAGCCAATAAAATGCTTTTTCAGTACTACCACATTTGTTTCCACACCAAACTGTCCCTCCACCCGAGTGTAATGAGCTTCCCGAATAAACTTTGCATGCTTGA
Source organism: Picea sitchensis (assembly GCA_010110895.2). Taxonomy (NCBI): domain Eukaryota; kingdom Viridiplantae; phylum Streptophyta; class Pinopsida; order Pinales; family Pinaceae; genus Picea; species Picea sitchensis. The sequence goes on from SNQJ01S0048558.1 coordinate 71,915, forward strand.
TTGAAGGAACACAAAGATGGCTCAGATGGCATAGCATTCCATCTTGGAGATGAGAGTATGGAATTGGTTTTCTTGCACTCATTGTAATTATTGTATAATTATGGCCACCCATATGTCTCATACCCATGGGATTTAATATCTGTGGTTGACACCACAACCAAGGGTCAAATGAGGCAGTTTATGACATGGATGGTGTTTCCATTCTTGTACTTGATGTTCAAGTGGAATTGTCATAGGTACGTGGGCCACTTCTGATGGTGGTAATTTTGTAACTTTCCCTATGTCTACATGAATTACAAATGTCTATGATCAGTGTGGGTGATCGCTTCCATCCCCATAATGTAATGCTTCCACTATCAACATCCTGCACAATGGAGTACATCTCTTTGTCATAGGTGGGGTAACTACAAACAAAATTAGATAGAGTTTCACTATGATAGGCCATCGAATGCTCATGATCAATGAGTAATGCACTAATAGAATAATATGAAGCATTTATCTCAATCTCAAATGGTTGTTGCAAGTCCGAAAGAATAAGTACTAGTGTTGAGTAGAGGTGGTATTTCAAATCCTCGAATGCTTTCTTCTAGGACACGGCCCAAGAAAACTTGGCCTTCGCTCCACCCTTATTCACATGGATTAGGGCCCAAGAAATATGAGAGAACCCCAACACAAACCTGTGGTAGAAGTTGGTGAGGCTCAGGAAGATGCAAATCTCGTTTAGTGTCTCTGGGGCCGACCAATTGCAGACAAATTGGATCTTGGATGGATCCATATGCACACCTTTCTCATCCATGAAGTATCCCAAATATTGGATTTTGTGCATGATAAAGGAACACTTCTCCAAATTGGCATATAACTTGTTTTGTCTCAAGGCACCCAAGACCTGTTGAATGTGCTTCAAATGTTCCTCCTATGTTTTGCTAAGAATGAGGATGTCATCCAAATATAGGACCTTAAAGTTAGATTATATGTCTATATGTGTGTGTATCTGTGTGTGTGTGTGTGTGTGTGTGTGTATTATTTAGATTATATTAATGTTAGTTCATATATTTTCCCTTTGAATTGATTGTTCGTCATAATCAAGGAAAACCCTTTTCAGTGGAAACTAGCCCCACATACCATAGGACATTGCGATACCTAATGAGTATAGGCCTAATTCACGACTTTATTGGGTGATGATCCACTTTTGTTGTAATAAATTTGTATTCCTATCAACATGCCCAAGGAGGCACATGAAGAAGTACTTATAGATAAACAAATTGCAATACCTAACGACATATTAGATGAAGATTCCAGAGTTGAATCAAAAGAGGAGCGTATAGAATTACTTGAAGAAAATCCAAAGGAAAGGTATAAATAGGAAGATAAAGATAAGGAACCACATGTTGAAGAGTCAAAGAAATAAGCATTGATAGTTAAGGTTGTTGTATATCAACACCCACACAACATGGAGAAACACCATTCATCGAGGCAAGGGAATGAGCATCAAGAAAATTACTATAGATCAACATGGAACCAGAGATAAAACCAATATGGAATCAAATGAAGGATTTGAATCAATGCATCAAGATATTAAAGTAGCAAAACAAAGACATGGATCCCAATAAGAAACCAAAATCAAGATCGAGGAAAAGACACAATTGTGCCCCATGTCCACATTTCACTAGGATGGATGGATGTGTGTGCATGGTACCGGTTGACTACATTTCTTAGTAGGTCATATTATATGGTTTATTCCCATGTTTCAAGGACAAAACATGCTAAGGGGGATGGAATATAATGTACCTAGGGAAGATAATATGGGGTACACATGGAGGTACCAAAGGGGATAATGAATGTAATGTGGTAATCATAATGGAATAGGCCCACTATGTATTAAAAGAAAAGAATATAATAATAAGGGGTAGTTGGCATAATACCCCTAGGAATACTCATGAGATAGTATAAATATACATGGGTATCATTTTGTTGTATGTGTGTTGGCTTGTATTGTCTTGTAGCAAGCATGGATTGTGGAGTGATTTGTTCCATAAGGAGTATTTGATGGTGTTTCCCTACCTTAAGGGTTCTTGTCTCTAAATTGTTGTGTTGTTCATGGTGAATGTCTTGGATATATTTGGTATTTAAGGTTTTTTGTCTAAATTTTTATGGTGGATTCTCTCTTATATCTTTGAATTTTTATTACATTATTGTTGCAATATAGTGGTTAGTTGCACTTATTCAACAAAGAAAGTGTGGCTAAGGAGGAATTCAAGGACATGGAACAAGGATTACGAGAATCATGACTTGAGGTAATCATTTCCCTTGTTGTAATTATGTCGATAGGCGTATACCTATTAAAAATCTCCATATTTAATTATCTTTTAATTGCAAAGATGGTTTGTATGGACAGAATTTAATATGCTTCGGATATTCTTTGTCGTCAAAAGAAATTGAAGGTTAAGATTTTATGGATTATCTTTCTTAAATGTCAAAAGATGGAAGTTAATAATTATTGAAGTTCATTTGTGTAATTAACTTGATAATAATTTATCAGATTATTTAACACACCTAGGTTTTTACTACATCTGTTACTTACTAAGCCTGGGGATTTTCATGAGCCTGCAGTGATCTAGATTTATAAATGGAACGAAAGGAAATACAAATGTATAGCAAAGAAACAAACAGAGATACAGTAAAACTTGACTTCTATTAATAAAGAGAACTTGTTGAAACTATAAAAATGCAAATTGAAACAAACTTGCTCGAATGGTGGCATCTTATCTCTAAGAAGAGATGTGACGGCTACACTCATTTGCAAGAAGATGAGTAAAATGAGGCTCCAAAGGCCTTTTTAGCATAAAACATAAATGAGAAAAACCTAAACATCCAAATCCTAACCCCGAGAGATGAAACGCCAAAAGGTTTTTGGGCCCCGATGGAGGTAGTTGATACGTCAACTTCTTGAGGGCGTAACTTTTTCATACGATCTCTATTTGGGGAGCTTGATACACTGTTGGAAAATTATATATGCGTACATATTCCATTCAACCTAGCATCTATCTTCGACCACATGATAGGCATTATTGAGCCCAAAAAACGTCATTTAGGGCTTCAAAACGGTCTCGAAAGTTTGCGACCTAAAAAACTGTCAAAAAACTACCAAAATGGAAATTGTTTTTTGAGCCAATCGAATAGTTGGGTGGCCATCGATATCCACCTAGATCATGGGATTTTTAATACATTAGTTGTTTACTACGCGACAGTTATTTTAGTGTTGATCGTAGGTTACTAGAGTTTTTTACTATCGATCTGATTCTTTAAACAAAGTTGCGTGGATGTTTACTTGGGAGAAGTGTGACAACGGTGATTGGTGTGCCTATTTATATTAGCACAACCACATAGATAATGGTCGTGCATTAGATCCAAGCACCCCTACATCACTCACTATAATTGCCTATTGGCGTTCATCATCCATAGGTTATGCAAGTGGTCTAGACTACTTAGTTTCATATATATGTACGGTATTTCCCCCTCCAAACTCTTAAATCATTTTTGTTATATCTTTGAAATATATCTACTTTTATGAAAATATAATTTATTATGCCATGGTATTTTAAGAAGGTTTGTTGGTTTTTTTTTAATGTATAAGTAAGAAGGTGGAGCACCCATATAAAAGCATATAAAAGCTAGACCTCTAGAAGCTTCTCTAAAATATCTTGGACAACTTTCAAGTTAAAAATGAGTTATTCTTTCTTACTTTGCATATTAAGATTGTATGAAAAAAAATGTAATTGTTACATGATTCAAACATGTTTTAAATATATTTCTAAAAAAGAGTGAATGAACTCTTTAAAGGATAAAAGGTTTTTAAAACATAGTCAAATCATTTTTCAAGTCAAAAAATATCACTAGACTACGTCCCAAAATTGTTTATACCATTATGAAATATCTTCCCCTCTAGTTGGAAATGTTATCCTTTTAATGTATTTAAATTATAACCTTCTCACCTTTTTATTTAGTTGGAAATGTTATTTTTTAATTATATTTTCCACTATTTAAACTATAATATGCTCACCTCTTTATTTGGATGGAAATGTGATTTTACTTAGAAATAATGGAGACTAGTTGTGATTTAATGTACTCCTCTAAACAGAATAATGGTTCCAACCGTATAAACCAAATATCATCCTGTATAATTTACTCTTCAATTGATTTAACGAAAAATGCAGTGTGTGGCTTTGCTCTAATAACCTCCAAGTGTTTCCTAGCCTAAGAGCAGCCAGTTCCATTCCTTCTATTTTCAAGTTGGTATCAGAGCACTGTTAAAATCTTCTATTGTTGCAGAGAAGAAACAGAGATATGTCCGGTAGAGAGAGCGCATCCATTGAGAGAGGATACCAAGTCCCCAGTCGCGTGAATAGACGAAGACATGTGTGTTGTGGAGAAGAAAGATATATGTCACAAACTAAGTAGAGGAGACTTGTTTGTCCGAGGAATAAGTCAAAAATCGGCCATGTGTTGCAGAAAGAAAGTCAAATTTATTTTAAACTTGAGAAAAGGGCACGTTTGGTAGAAGTCGCGTTAGAGCATGGACGCCGTTAGAGGAGAGCGTGCGTCGCTATTGGAGGAGAGTGTGAGTAGAGTCGATACTTCGATTTTTAAATTCATGTTGTATGGTAATGCTTGTCGGATTTGAGGAATATAACCCAGCAAATGGCAAACCATTAAATCTCCCAATGATACCAACCTTTAGTTGGTGAAAACTTCAATCCATATGTTAAAATCGGATTGGAAGATTGTGCTCTCTTGGAAGACTCTGCAAAATCGTAAGATTGTTTATTGGCATTTTTTTTAAATGCAAGTTTCTGCATGTTTGCACTGGAGTTTATGCATGTTTGCGCTGGATTTTCTGTATGTTTTGGTGGATTTGGTGACATACCAGAGGTAAAAATAAAACTTTTACTGTGAAGAATAGTCCGCAATTCTTAGACAAAGAACACATTTTTCTGCATCAACTGGTATCTCTCAAACAGCTCCACTAGATTATTGTTTGTGATTTCTTAGTTCACTAGATTGTTGTGTTGGAAGTTGTTTGAAAGAAGACCAAGTGTGTTTGTTGCATTGAATGCCTAGAAGGAGAAGGAGTTTGCAGGGATGGCGAGTCTACTTGCTGAAACTTATCTCAATGAAGCCAATAAATTGGCTGGCTCAAATTTCCTCAATTGGAAATTCAAAATGCAGACCTTGATGGAAGTTTACGGTGTATGGACGATCGCGAAAGGAGATGAAGCGCGACCCGATGCGTCTGGAGGTGCGACAACGGAAACATTTCAATATTGGGATAAGTGGGAGAACAAAACCAAGGTATTATTACGAATGTTTATGAAATATAATATAATTCCTCACATTAGACATGCTAAGACTTATAAAGAAACCTGGAAAAAACTTAAATATTTGTATGAGATTAATAATACAAATCATATTATTTTTCTGAAGAGTAAATTGCTAGGTATTAAAATGGATATAAATGAGAATGTTAGTACTTTTCTTAGGCGAATTACAGACATGAAAGGTAATTTGGGAGATATAGGAGAAAAAGTGTAAAACATTGATCTTGTCACAATTGCACTAAATGGAATGCTAAAGGACTATCAAATGTTTATAACAGGCCTTGCAGCAAGAGAGAAAGCTCCTACCTTTGAGGATTTGATAGGTATATTGCTGCAAAAAAAAAAGAGGCGCACGAATTTGAATCCGAATTTGAAGCCTCAAAATTCAGACTTGGCACCATGGACAAAGAAGACATTCACTAAAGGGAAACCAAGAGAAGGAGGCAGAGGAGGAAGTTCAGTTTAGAGGAAGTAATTTCCAAAGCCAAATCAAGGTATTCCATCTAATAGAAATGAACCTAAGTGTTTCTATTGTGGTAGGACTGGGAATCTTGCCAGAGAATGTTATAAGAAGAAAAATGATGAGGCTAGGCATAAAAATGGAAAACATTCAGGACATTTTGCAGAAGAAAACCCAAATTTTGATTCAAAAGATTTTAGACTATTTGTGTCTAACGTTGCATTGTCTGCTGAAACTTGTTATCACTCTGTAATAAAATTTTATTTATTGTAGTATCAGAGGAAAACATTTAGATTTTCAAAAGCACTGCACTGAGTATCAGAGATAAATTCTGCGTTAAATCTCCCTTTGAAAATTAGAAAGAGAGAAACATAATGATGACTGAGTAGAATCACATTCACCAATCATCAACACACAGGAATCCTGTGAAAAAATCCCTTTGTATTCTTGGTGAATCAGAAAAATACTACAGAGAATAGTCTTCCTGGGTGTCAGAATCAACAACCATTTTACATTAAAATCACATCAATAAATAGGAGATATCCCCCCTCAAGTTTAGGAAGTCGGATTCAACCACCTCGGCCAAAAATAGCAACAAATCCCCAAAATCTGGAACTGTCCGCCATGAAAGACAGGCTGAATTTATGCAAAATAGGGGGTCCACATAGACTATGTTTCTCTTCAAATAAAACACTTGGGAAATAACTGAAGGAGTTTATTTTATATGATCATGTTATGGACAAAAACCTCTTTTGGTTTCGCAAAATTCGCCTTTAGCTCGCCGAACCACCTCCCGCAAAATCAGGACTGTAACAGAAAAATGAAAAACTGGAAAAATGGGGCTTGAATATGGATTTGATTCTCCCTGATCATGGAACATTTTCAAAACCCGAGAGAGGTTTTTCTTCTTCAGCCCGTTCTGAACAAAAACATCTTTTGTTTTTTTAAATTTCATCTCTTTTGCCTAGAAACGCCTTCGGAAAAAGACTAGTCAAAAACATTGCGGAAGCGGTTTTTATTGGGGACAGGTGGTATTTTGGACCCCACTGAGGTGGTAAGTGGTTTTAGGGGGGGATGGGTCCACTGCATTGTGGATATGACAAGTGTCCAAGAGTGGTTTCATGAAACAACTCATATCGAAGAGTGGGTACTAAACTTAGGATAGTATTAATTTTTCGATTTTTATTTTTTGTTTTTTAATATTCTTTATTTTGATTTTGTTTACTTATTTTATTACATGTTTTTGTTTTGTTTTATGTATTTTATGTTTTATTATATGTATTTTATTTAATTTGTTTTTTAATTAATTATTATATGTTTCATAATTTTTGGTTTAAGTTTTGTTTAATATATGTATTTTTATATTGTTTTTTACTTTGTTATTATATGTTTTATAATTTTTGTTTTAAGTTTTATTTAATATATGTATTTTTATATTGTTTTTTAATTTTTTTTTTAATTAATTGAAATTAATCAGACACTAACCTAATTACTAACCTAAGAAACTAACTTAATAAGACTAAGTTAATAATTAATAATTAATAATTATTTAATCTAATCATTACTTTATTTTAAATTATTCTATTAAAACAACTTTATTAGTCTAACAAACATTAGAAAAATCCACTAACCCTTAATATTATTCGTTTATTATCCTAAGTTTGTTTATTCATGCAGGCACGAGTGGCGAGCGAGTTGTGGTGAACGGGACAAATGGGCAAGGGAGTGAGGGTGCAGAGGTGGATGAAGGATGCATTAGGCTGATGAAGGATCGGGCGAAACGGATGGAGGGGAAAAAGGGGTCAACCGAGCCTGAAGTCTTCATCATGGGGGCAATGCCAAATCAACAGTCGAAGAAGCGAGTTACCTATAATTATAGGACCCCAACATAGGCTCCACCTGGGGATGGCAGAACTTTCAGGAGGTGTCAAGAACCACTAAACTCTGAACATGTAGACAAGTGCTTTATTCATTGGGTTGATCCCAAAATTATTCTGCAGCCAGTACATGTTTTGATCTTTCAACTGAAACCAAATCAAAATGAACACTACTAAAAAAGAGATGCTCGAAATGTTGAGTTTATTCACATTCTCCTACCTACCCTATACTACTGAAAATCATGCTAAATCAAATAATACAAAATGCCAATGAAGCCAATCAAGTAGCTGTTGAGACCAGTGGAATGTTTGATTGCTTGTTAGCACAGTGAAAAAAGCAACTTGACCTTTTGTCCATAGATTCAAAAGTGAAAAGTATAATGGCCACTACTGAAAACATGATTTATATTTACAACAGAGACCTCGACAATCCTGAAGAACAAAAGTAATGCCAGAGATAGATTGGGGATCTACAATGAAAAATTTATCCATATAGGTGACTATAGGATCAAGGTAGAAATGAATTGTTTCTTGATTTTTAAATTTAGCCAAGTCAACAACATGATTTGGCATTGTATCTATGATATTTGCATCCTCATGCAATTGTTGATATGGCTACAAATTTTCTGATAGGTTTAGCAGTAAGACTGTTGCTGAACTAGATTGTCAAGTTGATTACTTGACCATGTCAAGAACATAACAACTTTTCATCTCATGTCTGGCGAATGAAGAATGATTTTGACCACACAGGTCATCCAACCAATCAACTATTGGATCCTGAAAAGACTAACAAGACTTCTGCATCGATTCAAATGAAATTTCCTGACTTTTTATGTGTTTATCCTTCAACACTTGTTCAAGAGTGTCCTTCAAAATTTGAAATGAATTATAATCTAATGGTACAAAATTACATCAGTGGAATCAGTGGAATGTAATTCTCTACTGACTCATCAGAAAACAATTTGTCTTCACTATTTACAACTTGCCTAGAATTTTTTTTCAGAAATTGAAAAGATGAGAAACATAAGGGAAGAGTGTTTCCACTTACTATGATATTTTTTGCACTTTGATCATTGTTGTCATAATTTCCATGTGCATATTGATTGTCATATCTGAGTTGTAACTGATCTTCTTCCTGCCAACGACATGCTATTGATTTCTTTGAACAGTCCACATCTATTTCAACCTCATGCTCATCATCATACTGATCACACTTGGGTAGATTATCCAAGTAAGGAATGTCATCAAACATGCACATCATATCAGTTGGTTGTTCATATGCAAGTTGAGATGGAGCTTCATCTTTGACTACGTCGTGAATTGAATACATGAAAGAATCATTATCCAAACCATGGTACTAAGGGTGAGCTGCAAAGTGTTTGGGAACAATGACCTTTTCTTTCTCTGAAATAAATGGCACACGATGTCTTTGAACATCAATTTTTTCTCTTATGCTAATGTTCTGCATCATCTCTTCGATGGTGTTGGCCAGAATGTCCAGTTTATCCTCTGAAGATTTCAGCTACTCCCTTTCTTTGTTCTTTACTTTTGACCTTTTGATCAGCAAGTTGGCCTCCACATCAACTGCAACATTTTTCATTTCTTCAAGTGTTGCAGTGTTCCTTTCTCTTAATTGGAATGCCATCTTAGGATCGAAGGCATCTGGGAAATGCAAGTAATATGATCCTGGGGGTGGCCTTATATCAACAATAATTGCATGATATACCTTATTGAACCTTGCTAAAAATTGTTGTACTGTTTCCCCTGGCTGTCTTTTCAAATGGTCATACTCTTCTAGGATAAGAAAAAACATTTCTCATGATCACCCATCGATCTAGGAAAAACTTTACAAACTGATGAAAATTTCTGATACTTGCAGCTGTAAGGTTTTTAAACCAATTTTTAACTTTGCCTTGCAAAGACAAGTCAAACATCATGATATAGACATCGTCATCTTCAACCTCATAAAGGTCAAGGAAATCTTCAAACCTATGGATGTGTTTTTCAGCAATGATATTGGCATTCTCTTCATCAAACCTAGGTAGATTATTGTTATAATTGATTGGGAGGTGATGGAGAATAGGAGGAATAAACAGAGGCTTGTATCTGTCTAGGACCTTCATAGGTATAGGAGGTAAAGCAAGGGGCTTACAACTGACTGGAATTTCAACAATGGCAGGAGATAAAGCACAAGGTTCATGTCTCACTGGGATTTCTGCAAGTGTATGAGTATACACATGATCTACAATTTGGGGCTTAGTCTCTTGAGGCTCATGAATTAGCATGTGTTCAATGCAATCTTCAAAAATGTACTTTTGATCAGGGTTAGAATAAGATAGAACATAATTACATATAAAACCAAAGATGTCTTGAATGCAATTTGGGCTTGAGTACCTGATCTTTCTAGGTTGCTTGGTCATGCTTCAAGTTCTTCCTCTAGTGGATTCTTTGAGCCGGCACTGTCTGGAGCTAATTGGAGTTTCCAGGTGAATTATCTCAGCCTTCCTTGTGTCTTCTCACTGTCCACCACCAGTGATTAAATCTGGAACTTGAAGTGCACTACTAGAGAAAGGTCCCCAGTATGGTCACCATTTTGTTAGGACTCTGTAATTTTTCCAAGGCTATGGAGGTAGTCACAAAGGAAACATCAAAACCACTTCGAGTTAGGGATATATCCCTCCAAGACTCAGAGAGGGATCTCTCTATCTGAGTTAGCTTGGTTTGGAACAAGATATTAGGCTAGCTATGCAGAATAGGATATATTCTTGGATTTTTCTGGTTGAGACAGTAAAAGAGGACCATTGGGCTATGGGGTCTATGTTAAGTTTGAAATTAAACACAGGTCTATAAGGTATTTTCACAGGGAAAGGTAATGCAGGCGTTGGATACTTTAAAAATAAAATGATGTAGAGAAGGAACAGACGAGATAATCAACTACAACAAAAAATCATTTAAGAATTTCTTTATTGTAGTATCAGAGGAAAACATTTAGATTTTCAAAAGCACTGCACAGAGTATCAGAGATACATTTTGCGTTAAATATCCCTTTGAAAATTAGAAAGAGATAAACATAATGAGGACTCAGTAGAATCAAATTCAATGAAGAAACAAAAATTCACTAATCATCAACACACGTGAATTCTGTGAAAAAGTCCCCTTGTATTCCTGGTGAATCAAAAAAATACTACAGAGAATAGCCTTTCTGGGTGCCAAAATGAACAAACATTTTACATTAAAATATGATCAATAAATAGGAGAGATCCCCCCTCAAGTTTCGGAAGTCAGATTCAACCACCTCGGCCAAAAATAACAACAAATCCCCATAATCTGGAATTGTCTGCCATGAAAGATGGGTCAAATTTCTGCAAAAAAGGAGGTCCACTCAAACATTTGTTTCTCTTCAATGCTGACACCTGGGAAATAAATGAAAGAGTTTATTTTAGATGAGAAGTTTACGGACAAAAATCTCTTTTGGTTTCTCCAAATTAACCTCCAGCTCGTCGAAATAGCTCCTGCAAAATCAGGATTGTAACAGAAAAATGAAAAACAGGAAAAATGGGGCTTGAAGATGGCTTTGATTCTCCCTTCTCATCACACTTTTGCAAAAAATGAGAGATTTTGTTGTTCTTCAACCCGTGATAAACAAAAACCTCTTTCGATTTTTCAAAATTTATCTTTGTTTTCCCATAAACGCCTTCGGAAAAAGACTGGTCAAAAGCGTTGCGAAAGCAGTTTTTGTTGGGGATAGGTGGTATTTCAGACCCCCCTGAGGTGGTGATGCAAGAGCATAGAAAAACGATAAAGCACGCACCTATCCAAAGGGACAGTTGGATGCACATATGGGAGAAAGGAGCATGTTTTTATGAGAACCGTTATGAATTTTGAACCTAAAGCATTAATGTAATAGTTAGGAAAAATGCATACTTTCATTTATGTCTTGGAGATATGAACAGATCTGGAGAGATTACTCTCATGTGTCAAATGTAATAGGAATTTAAGTCTGTTTAATGAAAGTAGGTAGATTTGAATTAATAGATTAGACAGTTTTAGAAGCATAGGAGGGAAAACGAATATAGACACTGTCACCCTTGTATCATTGTAACTTTGGATTATCATTCAAAATTAATAAGCTGGGAGAGTTGTAGAGAAGAATCCATGTATAGGAACACTTGAGTTAATATATGAAGCTTTGACTCAACTTTCATGGTGTCATGATGCTTGTTGTTTACATTAGTTGAATGGTATGCTTACAGTTTTTTTATTTCTCTGTTATGATCTTATTTCAATGTTGTAGCGTGTGTGGGATTTCATGTGGAATGTATGAAGTTTGAGAGAGGAGAAGAATGAGTTTCAATTGTTTCTCTTCCTGAGAATTTTTGCAAGGAGTCCAGTGAACGTCTGCAAGGTGTGCATTGACAAGGGTCTAAGTTTTATCTCAGAAAGCTCAGGAGAGATATTGTTGTTCTCATAACAGCTGAAGTGCAGAGGAAGCACAGAGCCATACAAGGAGTGCACAGGTTGATTGAAGCATTAGAATTTATCAAATAAGGGGATGGTTGAAGAACCACTATTGCAAAGAGTGCACAGGGTCAAAGATGCAAATAACCAGAGGTTATTTGAAGGTTTTCCACAAGGAGTGCGAGCATGGCTCTTTTTAAAGTCTTGAGTTTGCAAGTAAAAGCTCAGGAGGGGTAACACCTTTGAAGTGTTTAAAGGGAGACATAAATCAAAGTCTCCTCATAGACGTTAAGTTCACGAGGGAGAGCATCGATTCATTTGGACATAAATCCTTAAGGAGTGCATCTGGTGGTCAGAATTCTCCGTGGAGAACTCACGAAGTCACGAGGGTTGTCGGATCCAGAGGAGCGGCGAGGTGGTTAGGAGTTGGGTGAATCCACCACTTTGACATCAAGAATCAACGTGGACCATTGATCCTGACCAGTTCGAGCCGTCATATCATTTCTAAAATTCAAGATCTGTAAGGTCAGAGTGCAGACCAAAATCCTTGGTCACTCTAAAACCTGAATCGCAAAAAAGGATTGATCATGGTGAAATTTCGATATTTTAGGGTTTAGCATACATGAAATCTCGATGACAGAGAATTGGGACCCTTAGCATTGAAAATCCTGAAGTTGTGAAACACGGCGTGCCTTTGGCATGGAATTTCGGTATTTCGACTTTCTGGAGTTCGGGAAGTAAAGGAGTCAATGAATTTGGAATCGAGAGTCTCAAACTCCATGTTCGCGGAATCCCGAAGAGGGAAAGGAGGAATTCTTGAAAAGTCAAGAGATGATAGTCGTGGGGCACCGATCGGATTTTTCGGTTTGGGGACTCAAGAGGTAGAGTTGCATGATCAATGCGACTCCCGAAATCGTGAAGAGAGAAACGCTAAAAAGATGGGCCCCAAGTCTCGGTCAGAGGGTACGTGCGGCGGAAGTTAAAGGAGGGATCAAGCTTTGGCGAAATTCCCGAAAGGCCATTGATATCGCATTCCATGGGACATTGAGCCCAATTCAACATTCCAGAATTTTGGAGTTCGGGGAATCATAAGGGAAGAGGAACGGTTGTTGGTTGTTCGCTCGAAGTCCTGAAAGCCGAAACTAGTGGTTAGAAGGTGGCATGTGTTCGGCGCATTAGAGGAGTCAACCTTCACTTAAAATCGGCATTTCGGCAATTGCCAAGAGCTGTGGGAATACATCGGGATTATCCAACTCCCGAAACCCGAAGTCCTTTGTGGCTTAACAAAGGATTTGAATAACACTTGGCGTGGTTTTAGTGAAGATCCTGTGCGGATCTTGGCCCGAGGGTAGGGGGTCTGCGTCAGTGTGGTATCAAAGCTCAGAACAATTTCTTTGATTTCTGTAGCAGAGAGAAAAGAGAAAAAATTTCAGCCATGCCACCGAGAAGAAGAGATAGGCCAATGCATGATCCAGCAGTGGAAAGAGAAATGCTTGAGCTACGTGCCAGACTTGATGCTATGGAGACAGCACAGAGGTGCACAGTCGATGCTGGGGATATCAGCGAGGCTGAAAGTGAAAATGAAGCTAGAAATGACGGAGAAGAAGTCGCAGTCGAAGATGCTGCAGACAAACGCAAATTCAGGGTTGTTGCAAGGATAGGTGCCAAAGAAAAAATGGACATTCTAGTGTACGAAGGAAAATTGGATGTTGAAGAACTTCTAGACTGGATTAGAGTTCTAGACAAATAATTCGACTATGAGGATGTCGAGGAAGACAATAAAGTCAAACATGCCGTTACTAGACTTAAAGGGCATGCAACACTGTGGTGGGATGAACTACAGGCTGACAGACGCTGCAAGGGCAAGCAGAAAATCAAAAGCTAGGATAGAATGGTTGCAAAGATGAAAGCCAAATTTATACCCAAGGATTATCAAATCACTCTATTTCGGAGGATGCAAAATTTGAGATAGAAGCTGATGTCAGTGAAGGAATACATTGAAGATTTCTACAAGATAAACATTAGAGCAGGTCATCAGGAAAGCGATGATGAAAAAATTGCCAGGTACATCAGTGGTTTGCGATATGAAATCCAAGATGAGACAAGCATGATGACTATCCGAAATGTGGAAGATGCTTATCAGATAGCTCTGAAAGCTGGAGAAGCTAATATTAAAGCAAGGTCAAAGAGGCCGAGGTAGAAGTCAAGCTAGAGGCAAAACAGTTGCCCAAGAAAGGACTCAGAAACCTAAAGAAGAGGGGAAGAAAACTCAAACTCAACCTTGGAGGGGAGGAATCTCACAAGGAAGGTAGTATGATGATAGAAATACTTTTCCTTGAGCCAGAGGAAGAGGAAGAGGCAGAGGAGGTGAAGTGAAATTCTTTGTTTGTGGAAAAATCGGACATAAATCCTATGAGTGTCCAGATAAGAAAAAAGATGGTGGTGAAAATCACATTGTCGAAGCTCAAGGATGAAATGTTGAGGCAGAAGACGTTGAGGGAAGAATATCTTTGATGATGAGGAATGTTCTCTTGAAGCCGAAGAAGGAGGTAGAGAACCCAACCCAAAGAAATAGTTTGTTTCAAACTGCTTGCAAAACTAAAGATAGAGTATGCAAGGTCATAGTGGACAACGGTAGCATAGACAATCTCATATCTACAGAGATGGTAGAAAAGATGGAGCTGGAGACTGTTGTACATCCAAGCCCATACAAAGTTTTGTGGATACAAAAAAGACATCAGGTAAATGTCACTAAACAATGTTTAGTTGAATTTAAAATAGGAGGATATAAGGATGAAATATTATGTGATGTCATTCCCATGGATGCTTTTCATCTATTTCTTGGTAGACCATGGCAATATGATAGAAACATAGTTCATGATGGGAGAAAGAACACATACACCCTGGAGAAAAATGGTAGGACTCATATGTTGCTGCCAATTAAGGATAAAGAGGTGAAAATAGAGACAAGCAATACTATACTTCTCATGAGTGGGAAGGAACTTTTCGATGTTTAAGAAGAAGGAAGACACACAATTTATTGTGATTGGGAAGCCCAAAATTGTTTTGACCAGTACAAGGATAGATGATTTACCAAAAGAAATCCAGAATTTGTTGGGAGATTTTGCTCATATAGTAGTGGACGAACTACCTTGTTCGTTGCCACCCATCAGAAGTATAAGTCATCATATCGATCTTATACTTGGAGCTAGTTTTCCAAACAAAGCATCATATCGGTTGACACTGCAGGAAAATGAAGAAGTTAAGAGCCAGGTCCAGGACTTAATGGACAAAGGATTGATTCGAGAAAGCTTGAGTACATGCACTGTTCTGACAGTGCTCAGCCCAAACAAAGGTGGAGGCTGGAGAATGTGTACAGACTCAAGGGAAATCAATAATATTACCATCAGATACAGATTTCCATTGCCAAGGATGGATGACTTGATGGATTTCTTGAGTGGAGCAAAGTTTTTTTCAAAGATTCATTTGAAAAGCGGGTATCATCAAATTCGAATGAGGGAAGGTGATGAATGGAAGATAGCATTCAAGATGAATGAGGGGATGTATGAATGGCTTGTCATGCCATTTGGCTTAATGAATGCACCCAGTACTTTCATGAGGTTGATGAACGAAGTTCTGAAGGATTTCATTGGGAAATTCATCATTGTGTATCTTGACGATATATTAATTTTCAGCAAAACAGAAGAAGGACACTTAAGGCATTTAGCTACAGTAATGAGGAGATTACAATAGGAGAAATTGTTGATTCATATGAAGAAATCATCATTTATGAGGACATAACTCATTTATTTGGGTTTTGTTATCTCTGCAAATTAACTGAAAATCAATCTGGAAAACATAAACGTGATTAAGAATTGCCCATCGCCAAAGAGCGTGTTTGAAGTTTAAAGCTTCCATGGTTTGGCTAGCTTCTACAGGAAATTCATTCGAAACTTCAATGGAATTAGCGCACCAATGATGGATACGGTGAATAAAAGACATAAATCTTTTCATTGGACAGAGGAAGCAAAGAAGAGTTTCAATCTGCTGAAGAAGAAGATCATTTAGCAACTAATTCTGGTTTTGCCAGATTTTAGCAAGACATTCCAGGTCAAGTGTGATGTGAGTGGATTTGCAATTGGAGCGGTCTTGAGCTAAGACGACAGTCCAATCGCATATTTCAACGAAAAACTAAATGAGGCAAAGATTAAGTACTCCACATATGACAAGGAATTCTATGCAATCATACACGCATTGAAGAAATGGAGACACTATTTAGTTCCCAAGGAGTTTGTTTTGTACAGCGATAATCACGCTTTAGAATTCATGACTCGACAAGAGAAGTTGAACCAAAAACATGCTAAATGGGTTGAATACATGCAAAATTTTACTTTTGTAATTAAGCATATTTCTGGAACTACTAACAAAGTTGTTGATGCTTTGAGCAGGAAATGTTTGCTTATTGAGGAATTCAGAGTCAAGACTCTGGGTTTTGATAAACTTAAAGAAAAGTATAGGGATGACCCAGATTTTAAAGAGGCATATGAGGCATATGAGAATCCAATTCTTAGGGACAGAAGCCAATGGACTAAATACATGATCTAGGGTGGATTATTATTCAGGGGAAATCAGTTATGTATTTCAAAATTCTCTATGAGGGAGAATTTGTTGAAGGAAAAACACAGTGGAGGATTGGCTGGACATTTAGGTCATGACAAGACATTCTCAAAGATGGATGGCTCATATTATTGGCCAGGAATGAGGACATACGTCAAGAAATTTGTCGACAGGTGCAGAATTTGCTAGCACATGAAGGGAAAGAGGCAAAACACAAGGTTATACCAACCTTTACCCATACCTAAAAGGCCATGGGACGCAGTGACCATGGATTTCATATTGGGACTACCAAGAACACAAAGAGGATATGATTCAATCTTTGTGGTAGTCAACAGATTTTCAAAAATGACACATTTCATACCATGCCAGAAAACCAGTGATGCAACTCACATTGTGAACCTGTTTTTCAAGGAAGTCGTCAGACTTCACTGCTTTCCAAAGAGTATCGTGTCTGATCGAGATACCAAGTTCATAGGGCATTTCTGGAGGACCTTATGGAAGAAGTTGCGGACAAATTTGTCTTTTAGTTTAGCATATCATCCTCAAACGGATGGACAGAAAGAAGTCATGAACATGAGCTTGGGAGATTTGTTAAGAAGCCTAGTGACTGAACACCACAGTCAATGGGCTCACATTATTCCATAGGCAAAATTCGCTTACAATGATTCACTCAATAGAAGCACAGGGCAGAGTCCATTCCAGATTGTATATGGAATGCATCCAAGAGGATTTTTTGAATTGAATGATTAAGAACAAAATGAATTCAGGAGTGCTAGTGAAGAAGAATTTTTCGAATGAATGAAGGAGCTTCACAGCCGAATCAATGAGCGATTGCAGAGTTCAAGTCAAGAGTACAAGCAGAGAGAAGATCAACATAGGCAAGAAATTCAATTTGAAGTTGGTGATTTGATTCTTGCGCATTTGAGGAAGGAAAGGTTTCCAAGGGGAACGTATAATAAACTAAAGATGAAAAAGATTGGGTCGTGCAAGGTCATAAGGAAATTTGGGGAAAACGCATATGAGATTGAATTACCCGATGGGGTCGGAATCTCACCGATATTCAATATTGTAGATTTGTAGCCTTACAGAGATGAAGAAGCAGGAGCAGAAGATGAGCAAGAAGAAGTTCAATGGACAAAACAAATGCCGGTAGTTGTAGAGCCACAGATGGAAAGCATAATTGACAAGAGGATTAGCAGAAAGACCAGAAGAAAGGAGTATTTTGAATACTTGGTCAAGTGGAAGGGACATCCAGTTGAAGATGCCAGTTGGGAAGATGAAGCAATAATTCAAAAGCATGGGTAGACCATGCAAGATCTCATGAACAAGAGTTCATGAAAATTTTCAAGCGAGGGAGTATGATGCAGGAGCATCGAACAAAGCCGAAGCACGCACCTAGCCAAAGGGACAATTGGACGCGCGGATGGGAAAAAGGAGCACATTTTTATGATAACCATTTTGAATTTTGAACCTAAAGCATTAATGTAATAGTTAGGAAAAAGGCGTACTTTCATTTATGTCTTGGAGATATGAACAGATCTGGAGAGATTACTCTCATCTGTCAAATGTAATAGGCATTTAAGTTTGTTTAATGAAAGTAGGTAGATTTGAATTAATAGATTAGATAGTTTTAGAAGCAGAGGAGGGAAAACGAATATAGACACCCTCACCCTTGTATCATTGTAACTTTGGATTATCATTCAGAATTCATAAGATGGGAGAGTTGTAGCAGAGAGCTGTAGAGAAGAATCCATGTACAAGAACACTTGAGTTAATATATGAAGCTTTGACTCAAATTTCATGGTGTCATGATGCTTGTTGTTTACATTAGTTGAATGGTATGCTTACAGTTGTTTTATTTCTCTGTTATTCTTTTATTTCAATGTTGTAGCGTGTGTGGGATTTCACGTGGAATGTATGAAGTCTGAGAGAGGAGAAGAATGAATTTTAATTGTTTCTCTTCTTGAGAATTCTTGCAAGGAGTGCAATGAACATCTGCAAGGTGTGCGTTGATGAGGGTCTAAGTTTTATCTCAGAAATCTCAGGAGAGATATCGTTGTTCTCATAATAGCTGAAGTGAAGGGGAAGCACAGATCCGTACAAGGAATGCGCAGGCTAATTGAAACCTTAGAATTTATCAACTAAGGGGAAGGTTAAAGAACCACTGTTGCAAGGAGTGCAGAAGGTCGAAGGCACAAATAACCAGAGGTTATTTGAAGGTTTTCTGCAAGGAGTGCACAGGGACGGAGACGCAAATAACCAAAGGTTATTTGAAGGTTTTCCACAAGGAGTGCGAGTAGGGATCTTTTTAAAGGCTTGAGTTTGAAAGTAAAAGCTCAGGAGGGGTAACACCTTTGAAGTGTTCAAAGGGAGATAGAAATCGAAGTCGCCTCATAGAAGTTAAGTTTAGGAGGGAGAGCACTGAGTCGTTTGGACAGAAGTCCTTGAGGAGTGCATCTGGTGGTCAGAATTCTCCATGGAGAACTCGCAAAGTCGCAAGGGCCGTCAGATCCAGAGTAGCTGCGAGGTGGTTAGGAGTTGGGTGAATCCGCCACCTTGACATCAAGAATCAATGTGGACTGTTGATCGTGACCAATTCGAGACGTCAGATCATTTCGAAAATTCGGGATCCGTAAGTTCAGAGTGCAGACCAAAATCCTTGGTCACTCTAAAACCCAAATCGCAAAAAGGATTGGTCAGGGTGAAATTTATGTATTTCGGGGTTCGGCATATTGGAAATCCCGAGGACAAAGAATCGGGAACCTTAGCATTGAAAATCCTGAAGTCGTGAAACACGGCGTGCCTTTGGCATGGAATTTTGGTATTTCGGCTTTCTAGAGTTCAGGAAGTAGAATAAGCAGTGAATTTGGAATTGAGAGTCTCAAACTCCCAGTTCACGGAATCCCAAAGAGGGAAAGGAGGAATTCCCGAAAATTCAAGAGATGATAGCCATGGGACACCGATCGTATTTTGGGGTTTCAAGACTCAAGAGGTATAGTTGCATGATCAACGCGACTCTCAAAATCGTGAAGAGAGAAACTCCGAAAAGGTGGGCCCCAAGTCTCGGTCAGAGGGTACGTGCGGCGGAAGTTAAAGGAGGGATCAAGTTTCGGCGAAATTCCCGAAAGGCCATTAATCTCGCATTCCATGGGACGTTGAACCCAATTCAGCATTCTAGAATTTCAGAGTTCGGGGAATAATAAGGGAAGAGGAATGGTTGTTGGTTGTTCACTCGAAGTCTCGAAAGCCAAAACTAGTGGTTAGTAGGTGGCATGTGTTTGGCGCATTGGAGGAGTCAACCTTCGCTGAAAATCGACATTTCGGCAATTGCCAAGAACTGTGGGAATACATTGGGATTCTCCAACTCCCAAAACCCGAAGTCCTTTGTGGCTTAACAAAGGGTTTGATTAACCCTTGGCATGGTTTTAGTGAAGATCCTGTGCGGATCTCGGCCTGAGGGCAGGGGGTCTGCGTCAGGGAGGGGTCCGCTGGATTGTAGATTTGACAATTGTCTGGGAGTGGTTTTTGAAACAAATCATATCAGACCCCTGAGCTGATGGGACATGAGGGAGTGGGTAGGAAACTTAGGATAGTATTAATTTTTCGCCCCTGAAATGGAGCGGGGATGCGCGAGGGAGGGTAGGGAAACTTAGGAGGTATTAATTTTTCGCTTTTTTTTTTTTAATATTCTTTATTTTGATTTTGTTTAATGGTTTTATTGCTATTTTTTTTTTTATTTAATTTGTTTTTTAATTAATTATTATATGTTTTAGAATTTTTGTTTTAAGTTTTGTTTAATATATGTATTTTTATATTTTTTTTAATTAATTGAAATTAATGAGACACTAACCTAAGCTACTAACTTAATCAAACTAAGTTAATAATTAATTGATAATTAATCTAATCATTATTTTATTTTAAATTATCCTATTAAAAAAACTTTATTAGGCTAACAAGCATTAGAAAATGCCACTAACCCTTAATATTATTCGTTTATTATCCTAAGTTTGTTTATTCATGCAGGGACAAGTGGCGAGCGAGTTGTGGTCAATGAGACAAATGGGTAAGGGAGTGAGGGCACAGAGGTGGATTAAGGATGCAGTAGGATGATGAAGGATCGGGTGAAACGGATGTAGAGGAAAAAAGGGTTCAACCGAGCCAGAAGTCTTCATCACGGGGGAAATGCCAAATCAACAGTCGAAGAATTGAGTTACCTATAATTATAGGACCCCAACAAAACTGATGATGTTGATGCATGGTTTGTGGATTTTGGATCTTCAATTCACATGACATGTAACAAGAATTGGTATATTGATCCGAATTTATGTAGGAACGCAACAAAATACACAAATAACCATGAATACAAAGATGCAACGGAAATAACACTTCATTTCATTAATATCAAAGAACTGAAATTTGTTTACAGACAGAATAGAAATAAACTAGCTAGGGTGTTGGTAGCTTATCTCTGAGAAGAGATGTGGTGGCTACAGGCCTCTGAAATCTGTGTTACAATGCGGCTCGAAAGCCTATATATTATTGAGAAACAATCGAAACCCTAAACATCCAAAATCCTAACCCTAGGAGATGAAATGCCAGAATATGGGCCCCGTCGGGGTAAATTGGTACATCAATTTCCCGGGGTCATAACTTTGGCATATTATCTTCATTTGACGCATATGATACATCGTTAGAAAGATCTACCCGAGGACTAAAACTTCTATTAAAAAACATGATGGTATGGAACCATTTAATATTCATCGAAGTTTGATGCCCAAAAAACGTCGTTTAGGGCCTCAAAATGGCTCTGGAAGTTCAAGACCCGAAAAACTGCCAAAAATAGTAAATTGTTCTACAATTAAGGAAACTGAAAAACTGAAAGAAACAATGGTGGGGGGTCCAAGTGGAATAGGCGAGTGGCCACCAATATCCACCTGTAACATTCCTCCCCCCTTAGGAAGTAATGGTCCCCATTGCGTTGAGTTCCTCCATGAGATGAGGAAACTTCTGATGAACTTGGTCCCTAGTGAGCCACTTGCCCTAGTGAAGGAGTTGGCCTGCTTTGAAAAATCAATATAGTTGGATCCTCTGCTGGTGGGTGTTCTTGATATGTGTGTCCATAATCTGATAAGTTGTGGCTTGTTCCATGTAGTCTGGGTTTAAATTTGTTGGTGTGAGTTGTTCTTCCATGTCGGATGTGTCTAGTAGAGGTGGAAATCAAGGCTGAAGGCGGTCCACATTGAACACTGGGTGAAGACCAAGGAATGGTGGGATACTGATCTCGAAGGAATTTTCCCCTACAGGCTTGGTGATGGTGTATGGCCCATATCGGAATGGGAGAAGCTTGCGGTGGGCTCCAACGAGGCGCTCCTTCTACAAATGTCGCCACACTTTGTCACCCACCTGGAAGTTGTGTTGCACCCGATGTTGATCATGTCACTGCATGTACTTAGCATTGGCTTTGGCCAATATGTCATGAACCTGTTAGAGAATTTGTTGAATGAGCTCAATGAAGTTGTTCGCCTTGGCAACTTCAGACTGGACATGAGTTGAATTAGCCTTAGTATCTACAAATGGTATGGCTACATCAATGAGACATAATGGCTGAAATCTCAGGCCCACCTGAAAGGGGTTGTGATCAGTTGATTTGTGGAGGTCCCGGTTATAGCTATGTTGTACATAGGGGAATATGTCATCCCATGTGGGTGGATGATTTGAGTTTTACATGCGCAAAATGTGTACGATCATCATGTTGACAACCATTGTTTAGCCATCGGTTTGGGGATGGAAAGTTGTGGACTTGGTGAGCTTGGTGTCCAGCATTGACGAGAGGCTAGACCAAAATGTATTGCGGAACTTTTTGTCCCGATCTGAGATGATAGACTATGGGATCCCAAAGTGTACCCACACTCATTCAAAGAATATTTTAATAGTGGCTTCTTCTATGATATTCTTCTTCCAGGCCTCCATAATGGCCATCTTCGAGAATGTGTCGATGACCATGAAAACATAGTTGTTTCCATGCTTAGTAGAAGGAAGGCCCAACATGTAATCCATGGAGATGGATTCCCAAGGTTGAATAGGGGCAGGCAACGGAGTATAGAGGCCTTTCTTCTTCATGGTCGGTTTGGGAATGGTGTAGGTAGTGCAGGATCTTATGTGCTTCCTAACATACTATTGAAGGTTTGGACAATAAAAATACTTTTGCAGTACTGCCATTGTTTTCTCGACCCCAAATATCCTAGTGACCTGACTATAGTGCGTTCCCAAATCATCTTGGCATGCTTACTTGAAGGAGCGCAAAGTTGTATCAGGTGACATAGTAGTACATCCTGGAGGTGAAAATTTGGAACTCAGTTACCCTTCAAGAGCATCTTGTATATGTGGCTGAAATCTAGATTGCTCTTGTAGAGAAGCATCCAATTAGAAGTCTCGTTCCCACAAAAGTTGAGCACGGTGGTTATCGCCACGATTAGTGGTCAGTTGAGGCAGTATGCAACATTATTGGTGTTTCCCTTCTTGTACTTGATATTCAAATGAAACTATGGCATATATGTGGACCACTTATGATGGCGATCAATTTTCAACTTCCCTTGTGTCTGCCTGAATTGCAAGGGTCGACGGTCTGTGTGGATGATCATTTCCTTCCCCAAAATGTAATGCTTTCATTATTGACAAGCCTTCACAATGGAATACATTTCTTTTTCATAAGTGGGATACTTTCGGACTATGTTAGATAGCATCTCACTGTGATATGCCACTGGATGACCCTCTTGAGTAAGAACTTCCCCAATAGCATAGTCAGAGGCATATGTCTTGATCTCAAATGGTTGTTCCAATTTTGGTAATGTGAGCACTGGGGCACAATAGAGGTGATTTTTCAATTCTATGAACACCTTATGTTGAGATTCCGACCAAAATAATTTTTCTTTCGCTCCTCCCTTGGTGACTTGACTCAAGGGAAAAGCGATATGAGAGAATCCCAACACGATCCTAGGGTAGAAATTAGCAAGACCCAGAAAGTTGTGAAGCTCTGTTAGATTGGTCAGGGCTAGCCAATCCCAGATGACTTAGCTCTTGGTTAAATCCACATGCACCCCACACTCATCAATAATGTATCCAAGATACTAAACCTGGGTCATGCCAAAAGTGCACTTCTCCAAATTGGCACATAACTTATGTTTCTGCTTTTTTGAGGACCAATCAGATGTGGTGGAGGTGTTATTCCCAAGTCTATATGAAGATCAAGATGTCATCCAAGTACAATACTAAAAATGAGTTGGTGAATGGCCGCAAAATTTCTTCCATCATCCTCATGAAGGTTGCGGGAGCATTTTTCAACCCAAAAGGCATGACCAGCCATTCCAAAAGGCCCTCGTTGGCTTTGAAGGCAGTCTTCCACACATCAGACGATTCGATTGGTACCTGGTGATACCTGGACTTCAATTCAATCTTGCTAAAACATTTTCCCCCTTTGATTTGGTCCACAAGGTAATCAATTTGTGGGTTCGAGTACCTATTATGGTCAGTGATCTTGTTCAGCGCCAGATAGTCAATACAGAGTCTCCAAGTCCCATCATTCTTCTGCACCAACACGATCGGGCTCCCACAGGAAGATGAAATTGGTCGGATGTGACCTTTCTATGGTAGCTTCTGAATCTTCCTCTTGATTTCATCGTTCCCCAAAATAGAGTGTTGATATATCGATCCATTGGGAAGTAGCACACCTGGGTCAGATTGATGGGGTGCTTGACTTGATAGTGCAGAGGCACCTCTGCTGGTGAGGTGAAGATGTCCCGGTACTCCTCCACAACCTTGTTCATTTGTTGTTTTTCATGTGGCGGAGTCTTGTCTGGAGGTCATGGCCATAGTATTATTATTACATTGAGGGCAGATCATCAAGAAAACAAATTTCCCAGTTTTGGAAATGATCTTACTGCATTTTTTTGCAGTAACTTATTTCCCAAGGTAACATTAACAGTGCGAGGTCGGGACTCATACACAACATGTCGCTTCCACAAGTATCATTGGCCTAATAAAAAATCACAAACATGAAGAGGATCAATGTCACATAATACCTCATTTGTGAAGGGCTTGATGTTGTAGGGAAGGCAACACTGTTGGTTGACACAAAGATCCCATCCTTGGTGAAGCCACCCGATGGTGTACGGTTGTGGGTGTGTTGTGGTCAAAAATCCCAACTGCTTCATGAACTCTGCTAAAATGAGGTTGTTTTGGCTCCCATTGTAGACAATGAACTATAGCAAGGAACCCTTTATCCACATCAGGGAGTGGAAGAGACGGTCATCCTCCTCTGGATCTTTCGGTTCTTCCTTTTGGATATTCATCGTGGAAATGGTGGTGGTGGGCTCCGCATCGATAATATTCTTACCTTTTTCATTCCCCTTCTCAGGTTCTAATTCAATGTCATAGAATGCATCTAATTCATAATTCCTCATCTCAGCCACCAATGACTATTTGTCCCGACACTCACTTGTGTTGTGAGTGGAGCTCTTATGGAACTCACACCACTTTCATGTGTCCTTCCTTAGCTTCTCAGTGTTGTTCTTTGCTTGTGGCTTTAACAAGTTGTCTTGAGCCACCATGCCTTGGATTTGTCCTTTGTTCTGCGATTTGGAGTCACCTTTCGCTTACTTTTGATTTGTAGATCCAAATTCTCGCTTCTTCTATTTAAATTTCTGCTCAATCTTGGCAGCATATATGTATGTCATAACAAGCGAGGAAATGTCGAGGAACTCCATTTCCTCCTAAATGTATCTCTGTAGAAAACTACGGTAATTTAGCACCAAATATTTTTTTGAATCTTTGATACCCAACTTTGTGCACAGGGTATGGAGAAGATTCGTCGACCCATGCACATATTGATCCCTTTGTTGCTGCAGTGTAGTCCATTGTATGTAATTTTCCTCATAGCTCCCCACGAGAGAATATTGTCCCTTGATGGAATCTCGGAAATAATTCCGATTGGGTACGACTAAGAACAGAGAGGGTTCCTCCTTGTCCTTTTTCTCACATTAGTTTTCCCACTAGTCCTTGACATGGGGGGCAACTTTGAGCAGTGAAAAAATAATATTCTCCCAGTCAGAAAAGTCATGAACTAAGAAATATCCTTCTAATAGATTCAACCATATATCTACGACATCTGCATCTATTTGGCCATCAAATATGGGAATGTAAAAGGTTACTTGTACCTTAAAAGGGGTTGCACCTCTAGAGTGGTTGCTCGATGTAGATGCACCACTAGTCAGAAATCGTTGAAGGATCTGGGCGATGTTATCCATCATCGTGTTCCTTTGTTTCTCAAGGGCCTCCTTAAGAAATATTTTGATAGGATCTCCTACTCCCTCGCTTTTGTTTCATCCCCCATGTGCGACCGTCGAGGTTTGAGAGGCTCATCTTGCAAAGGTTCAACCAGATTGAGCCCCAAGTCCTTAAACCCCAACCTCGTTGGGGACATGCAAAGAAGGATCGAGAAAGAGTTACAATGATGTGGTGGCTACAGGCCTCTGAGCTCTATGTTACAATGAGGCTCGAAGGCCTATATATTATTGAGAAACAATGGAAACCCTAAACATCCAAAATCCTAACCCTAGGAGAAGAAACTCCATAATATGGGCCTCGTCGAGGTAAATTGGTACATCAATTTCCCAGGGTCGTAGCTTTGGCATACTATCTTCGTTTGACGCATATGATACATCGTTAGAAAGACCTATCCAAGGAATAAAACAAATGATATAGAATATCATGGTGTGGAGTAGACTAATATTCACTGGATATTTATGCCCAAAAAACATTGTGTATGGCCTCAAAATAGCTCTGAAAGTTCAAGACCCGAAAAACTGCCAAAAATAGTAAATTGTGCTACAATTAAGGAAACTAAAAAAATGAAAGAAACAATGTTGGGGGTCCAAGTGGAATAGGTGGGTGGCCACCAATATCCACCGAGATCATTCCTCCCCCCTTAGGAAAAAATGGTCCCCAATGTGTTGATTTCCTTGATGATATGAACAAACTTCTACTGAACTTGGTCCCTGGTGAGCTACATTCCCTTGTGAAAGAGTTGTCCTACTTTGACAACTCGATATAACAATATCCTCTATTGGCAGGTGTTCTTGAACTATGTTTCCATAATTCGATGAGTTGTGGCTTCTTCCATGAAGTCTGGGTTTAACTCTGTTGGTGTGAGTTGTCCTGCCATGTCGGATGTGTCCAATAGAGGTGGAAAGTAAGGCTAAAGGCGGTCCACATTGAACATTGGGTGAAGACCAAGGAATGGTGGGATATTGAGATCGAAGGAATTTTCCCCTACAACCTTGGTGATAGTGTATGGCCCATATCAGAGCGGACGAATCTTGAGGTGGGGTCCAGTGAGGCACTCCTTCTGCAAACGTAGCCACACTTTGTCGCCCACCTAGAAGTTGTGTTGCACCTGATGTTGATCATGTCRCAGATTGTACTTAGCATTGGCTCTATCCAATATGTCATGAACCTATTGGAGAATGTGTTGAATACAGTCAATGAAGTTATTCTCCTTAGCAACCTCAGACTGGACATGAGTTGAATCAACATGAGTAGCTGCAAATGGTATGGTTGTGTCTATGGGACATAGTGGTTGGAATCCAAAGCCCACCTGAAAGGGGTTGTGGTCAGTTGAGATGTGGAGGGCTCATTTATAGCTATGTTGTACATAGGGGAGGATCTCATGCCATGTGCGTGGATGATTTGATTTGTACATGCTAAAAATGTGTACGATCATCCTGTTTGTGACCTCTCTCAAGCCATCAATTTGGGGATCAAAAGTTGTGGACTTGGTGAGCTTGGTGTCCAGCATTGACTAGAGGCTGGACCAAAATGCACTGAGGAAATTTTTGTCTCGATATGAGATGAAATATTGTGGGATCCCAGAGTGTACCCACACTCATTCAAAGAAGATTTTAGCAGTGGCTTCTGCTGTGATATTCTTCTTGCATGCCCCCATAATGGTCATCCTTGGGAATCTGTCGATGACCACAAAAACAAATTTGTTTCCATGCTTAGTAGAAATAAGGCCTGACATGTAATCCATGGAGATGGATTCCCAAGGTGGAC
Source organism: Picea sitchensis (assembly GCA_010110895.2). Classification (NCBI taxonomy): domain Eukaryota; kingdom Viridiplantae; phylum Streptophyta; class Pinopsida; order Pinales; family Pinaceae; genus Picea; species Picea sitchensis. The sequence goes on from SNQJ01S0048558.1 coordinate 99,811, forward strand.
TAGGGGTAGGTAGCAGAGTATAGAGGCCTTTCTTCTTGATGGTTGGTTAAGGAATGGCGCAGGCAGTGCAGGATCTGATGTACTTCCCAACATCCTGTCGAAGGTTTGGCCAATAGAAATACTTCTGCAATACTGCCACTGTTTTCTTGACCCCGAAATGCCCAGTGACCCGACTATAGTGCACTTCCAAAATCATCTTGGCACACTCACTTGAAGGAACACAAAGGTGTCCTAGGTGACATAGTAGTGCATCCTGGAGGTGAAAATTTGGAACCCAGTTACCCTCCAAGAGCGTCTTGTATGTGTGGCTGAAATATGGATCGCTCTTGTAGAGAAGTGGTTAATCAGAAGTCTCGTGCCCACAAGAGTTGAGCATGGTGGTTATTGCCATGATCGGTGGTCGGATGAGGAAGTCTGCAACATTATTGGTGCTACCCTTATTGTACTTGATGTTCAAATGAAACTGTTGTAGATATGTGGACCACTTCTGATGGTGATCGTTCTACAACTTCCCTTATGTCTGTATGAACTACAGGGGTCGGTGGTCTATGTGGATGATCATTTCCTTCCCCAAAATGTAATGCTTCCATTTTCAGCAAGCCTACACAATGGAATACATTTATTTTTCATAAGTTGGATACTTTTGAACTGTGTCGGACAGTGTCGCACTATGATATGTTTCTTGATTCCCCTCTTGAGTAAACATTGCCCCAATAGCATAGTCAGAGGCATATGTTTCAATCTCAAATGGTTGTTACAAGTTTGGTAATGTGAGCACTGGGGCATAGTAGAGGCGGTGTTTCAATTCTATGAATGCCTTCTGTTGAGATTCCAACCAAAATAATTTTCGTTTCTCTCCTACCTTGGTGACTTGACTCAAGGGAAAAGTGATATGAGAGAATCCTAGTATCAACCTGGTGTAGAAATTAGCAAGACCCAGAAAGTTTTGAAGCTCTGTTAGAGTGGTCGGGGCTGGCCAATCCTAGATGACTTGGATCTTGGTTGGATCCACATGCACCCCACTCTCATCAATAATGTATCCCATATACTAAACCTGGGTCATGCCAAAAGTGCACTTCTCCTAATTGGCACATAACTTGTGTTTCCGTAGTGTTTGGAGGACCTGTCAGATGTGGTGGAGGTGCTCTTCCCAAGTTTGGCTAAAGATCGGGATGTCATCCATGTACACTACTACAAATGAGTTGGTAAATGGCCACAAGATGTCATCCATCAGCCTCATTAATGTTGAGGGAGCATTCTTCAACCCGAAAGGAATGACTATCCATTCGAAAAGGCCCTCCTTGGCTTTGAAGGCAATCTTCCACACATCGGTCGAACTGATTGGTACCTGAGGATACCTGGACTTCAAGTTGAACTTGCTGAAATGTTTCTCCCCTTTGAGTTGGTCCAGAAGGTCATTAATCTGTGGGATCGGGTACTTATTCCATACAGTGATCTTGTTCAACTCACGATAGTCAATGCAGAGTTTCCAAGTACCATCCTTCTTCTGCACCAACATGATTAGGCTCCCACAGAGCGATGAACTTGGCCGTATCATACCTTTCTATAGTAGCTCCTGAATATGCCTCTTGATTTCATCATTTTCCAGAACAGAGCATCGATAGATCGGTACATTGGGCAACGGTGCACCTGGGGTCATATCGATGGGGTACTTGACCTGACAGTGAAGAGGCACCACTGCAGGTGAGGTTAAGATGTTCGAGTACTCCTCCATGACCTTGTCCATTTGTTGTTGCCATGTGGAGGAGCCATGTCTAGGTATCATGGCCATAGTCTTCTTCTTTCCCTCGAGGCAGATCATCAGGAAAACAAATTTCCCAATTTTGGAAATGAGATTTCTGCATTGTTTTATAGTAACCAAAGAGATAGCGTCAGGTGGTGGTACCTATGGTATCATGTAAAACTTATTTCCCAAGGTAAAAATAAAAACACGAGGTCGGGACTCATACATAGCATGTCGCTTCCACAAGTATGGTTGGCCTAATAATACATCACAAACATCAATACGAGAAATGTCACATAATACCTCATCAATGAAGGGCTTGATGTTGTAGGGAAGGAGGCACTATTGGATAACATGGAGATCCCATCCTTGGTGAAGCCACCCGATGGTGTATAGTTGTGGGTTTTTTTTTATCGTCATGCCTAACCACTTCATGACCTCTACTAAAATGAGGTTCTTTTGGAATCCCACTGTCGATAATGAGCTATAGTGATGAACCCTTTACCCACATCTAAGAGTGGAGGAGACACCCCTCCTCCTTTGGATCTTTTGGTTCTTCCTTTTGGATCTTCGGGGTGGAAAAGGTGGCATTGGGCTCTGCATCGATAATTTTCTTCCCTCTGGCATTCCCCTTCTTGGGTTCTAATTCAGTGTCAGAGCATGCATCTGATTTAAAATCCCTCATCTTGGCCACCAGTGACTGTTTGGCCCGACACTCACTTGTGTTGTGACTAGAGCTCTTATGAAACTCACACCATTTTCCCGTATCCTTCTTCACCTTCACACTGTTGTTATTTTTTTGCGGATTTGGCAGGTTTTCTTGAGCCTCCATGCCTTGGATTTGTCCTTTGTTCTGCGATTTGGGGGCACCTTTCGCTTTCTTTTAATTAACAAATCCAAAGTCTCACTTCTTTTGTTTGAATTTCTGCTCAATCTTGGTATCATATTGGTATGTCGTACCAAGTGAGGAGATGTTGAGGAATTCCATTTCCTCATGAATGTATATGTGTAGAAAATTGCGATACTTCAACACCAAATGTTTCTCTTACTCTTTGATACCCAACTTTGTGCGCAGGGCATGGAACAGATTCGTCAACTCATGCACATCGTGATCCCTTTGTTTCTACAGCGTAGTCCATTGTATGTACTTGTCCTCATAGCTCCCCAAGGGATAATATTGTTCCTTGATGGCATCTCAGAAATAATTCCAATTGGGTACGACCGAGAATAGAGAGCATTCCTCCTACTCCTTTTTCTCATAGTAGGTTTCCCACTAGTCCTTGACATGGGGGGTGGCTTTGAGAAATGAAAAAATAATCTTCTCTAGGTCGAAAAAGTCATTAACCAAGAAATATCCTTCTAATAGATTCAACCATATATCTACGGTTTCTGCATCTATTTGGCCATAAAATATGGGAATGTCAAAGTTTACTTGTACCTTAAAAGGGGTTGCGCCTCTAGATTGGTTGTTGGATCCAAATGTGCCGCCAGTGGGTAATCATTGAAGGATCTAGGTGAAGTTATCCATCATCGCGTTCCTTTGTTTTTCAAGGGCCTCATTGAGAAATATTTTGATAGGATCTCCTGCTCCCTGATCTTTCTTTTCGTCCCCCATGGGCGGTCGTCAGGATTTGCGAGGCTGATTTTGCAAAGGTTCAACCAGATCGAGCACTAAGTCCTTATACCCCGACCTCGTTGGGGGCATGAAAAGAAGGATCGAGAAAGACAAGACCGCTTTGATACCACTGATCTGAATTTATGCAGGAACGCAACAGAATACACAAATAATCATGAATACAAAGATGCAACGGAAATAACACTTCATTTCATTAATATCAAAGAACTGAAATTTGTTTACAGACATAATAGAAATAAACTAGCTAGCGCACTGGTAGCTTATCTCTGAGAAGAGATGTGGCGGCTATAGGCCTCTGAACTCTGTGTTACAATAAGGCTCAAAGGCCTATATATTATTGAGAAACAATGGAAACCCTAAACATCCAAAATCCTAACCCTAGGAGATGAAACGCCAGAATATGGGCCCCGTAAGGGTAAATTGGTATATCAATTTCCCGGGGTCATAAATTTGGCATACTATATTTGTTTGACATATATGATACATCGTTAGAAAGATCTATCTAGGGACTAAAAATGTTGATAATGAATAATTTAGTTTTGGTTGGATAAATATTTAGTAGAGTTTGATGCCCAAAAAACGTGGTTTGGGGCCTCAAAATGGCTCTGGAAGTTCAACACCCAAAAAAATGCCTAAAATAGTAAATTGTGCTATAATTGAGAAAACTAAAAGAAACAATGGTGGGGTTCCAAGTGGAATAGGCGGGTGGCCACCAATATCCACCTAGATCATTCCTCCCCCCTTAGGAAGTAATGTTCCCCATTGCGTTGAGTTCCTATATGAGATGAAGAAACTTTTCTTAAACTTGGTCCCTGGTTGATCCAGATTATTTTTGGCAAGAAATGAGAGTGAAGATATAGTAAAGAAATTCACAGAGATATCATGGATATCCAATAATATAACATAAATGTATCAAATATGCAACCATAAACACATAGATATAGTAATACATGATTTCTATTAATGAAATAAATGTACAGAGACTGTAAAATACAGAGTGAAAGACTCGCTAGAATGGTGGTTGCTTATCTCTGAGAAGAGATGTGATGGCTACTCGCATTCGCAAGAAGATGATTACAATGAGGCCCTGAAGGCCTTTTTACAATAGACGGGAATGCCAAAGACCCAAGACATCCAAAAACCTAACCCTAGGAGATGAAGCGCCAAAATTCATGTGGGCCTCGTTTGGGTAAGTTAGTACATCAACTTCCCGTGATCGTAACTTTTGCATACGATCTCCTTTTTAGGCGCATGATAGCTCGTTGGAAAGGTATCTTCGTGGATATTCATTTTAGGTGAAATATCTAAGGAACTTCCATATTGAAATTTTTTTTTTCCAAGAAACATCGTTTAGGGCCTCAAAATGGCCTCGGAAGTTAAAAACTACTAAAAATAGTAAATTACCAAAATTGCCAAAAAACTATTTTGAGCTAGTTGGAAAAGGTGGGTGGCCACTGATAGCCACCTGGATCAATCCTCCCTCCTTAGGAAGAAATGTTCTCCATTGTGTTGAGTTCCCCAGGGAGAGGGAAAAGCGTTTGTTGAATCTGCATCTTGATGAGTTGCTTGCCTTGTTGGAGAAGTTACACTGCTTAGCTTGTTGAAGGTTGTCACGTACATGTGGATGCAAGGGTTGGATATTTTTAACCAGTCTAGATACATGAGATTCTTTTGTACAAAAGGAATATTTACACTTTGTTGCAATCTTGTCAACCTGCTTCTGTTGGATAGAAGGTGCTTAGGCCGAGGTTGTAGTGGTTGCAGTATCATTTTGTTCACCTTTTGAATAGATTGTGAAGAAGCTGAATTTTGTAGTATGAGATACTACCTTGCAGCACTATTTAGGTGGAACAGTAGTCGGAACTACCTCTAGTATTCTGTAGAGATGACCCCCCAAAGAAGCAATGAGACTGTGGAGTCGAGACTCATAAACAACATGGTGTCTCCACATATATGGTTGGCCCATAAGAACATCACAGACATCTAGTGGGACAACATCACATCATACCTAATCCTTGAAGGGCTGGATTTCGTATGAAAATCAACACTATTGGTTGACATGAAAATCTCATCCTTAGCAAAGCCTCCTGATGTTGTATGGTTGTGGGTGTGGAGTTTTCGTTAATCCCAACTATTTGATGACCTCTGTCGAGATGAGGTTCTTCTAGCTTCCGCTATCAACAATAAAATGTAGTGGGGTCCCCTTCACCCACATCTATGAATGAAAAAGGTGCTCCTCCTCTTCAAGATCTGTTGGTTCTTCTGGTTGAATTGTTGCGGTCACGACAATAGCAGTGGGGTCTGCGTCGATGATCTATCTTTTACTAGTATTTTCATAATCAGATTTTGAATCATAGTTTGACTCCTTGTCTTTGATCTCGGCCACCAATGACTGTTTTGAGTGACATTCATTGGTGTTTTTCTAGGGGATTTTGTGGAAATAACACCATTTTCGGGTGTCCTTCTTTGTCTTCCCGTGACCCTTCTTTTTCTGTGGATTGGACTGGTTTTCGGGAGACTGTTTGTTATGGTTGTCTTTGTCATACTTTGTTTGTTTCGGATTTGCAGGCCCGAAATCCCATTTGTTATGGTGCTTAAATTTCTACTCGATTTTAACAACATATCGATAAGCAACACCGAGTGATGATATGTCCAAAAAATCCATTTCAGTTTGGATGTATCTATGTAGAGCCCCATGGTATTTCAGAACCAAATGTCGTTCAGAGTCTTTGATACCCAGCTTGGTGCAAAAGCTATGGAAGGTATTGGTGAACTCTAGAAATTCTTGGCCCCTCTCTTGTCACAGTGTGGTCCATATCATGTACTGGTCCTCATAGTTTCCAACAGGGTAATATTGTTCAATTATTGCATCCACAAAAAAATCCTAATTGGGCTCGGCCCCATATATTCCATACTCCTCTATGGAACTTTTCTCCCAGTAAGTTTCCCACCAATGTTTGACATGGGGGAGATCCTTAAGAAGCATGAATATGATCTATTCTATATCGGAAAAATTGTGAACATAGAAATAACCTTCTAACAAATTTAACCATTTATCTAGGGCATCCACATCTACCTGACCTTCAAATATAGGAATATCAGAATTGGTTTGTACCTAAAAAGGCAAGGTGCCTCCAAAGTGATCTCTTGATGAATATGCGCATGGTGTTATCAGTAGGCGTTGAAGGATGTGGGAAAAATTATCCATCATTTCATCCCTCGGTCACGTGAGAGCTTGTTCAAGCAATAGATTTATAGGATCATTTTCTCCATTGTTTTTCTTTTCTTCCGCCATGGAGGGTTTCTTGGGCGTGTGAGAGAGATTGTCTTCAAGAGAGACAAGCTCAAAATCCAACTTGCTATACTCGGACCTCGTCGGGGAGATGCATTGAAAAAAATGATCAAGAGAAGCCTACTATGATACCACTGATCCCGATTATTTTCAGCACGAAATGAGAGCAGAGATATAATAAATAAATGCAGAGAGATATCGTGGATATCCAATAATATAACAAAAATGTATCAGAGATGCAACCATAAACACATAGATATAATAATACATGATTTCTATTCATGAAATAAATGTACAGAGACTATAAAAATACAGAGTGAAAGACTCGCTAGAATGGTGGCAGCTTATCTCTAAGAAGAGATGTGACGACTACTCTATTACACCTCAAAATTACTCACTTTGATAGTGTCGCAAGTGTCTTCATTACAAGTGTTTTAAGTTTCACATCTTGTCCACAAGTGTCGCATCTTGACCATAAGTATTGCAAGTGTCATAAGCATTATACTGCCATCTTGCCCATGTTGTGCCTCTAACGACATCACAAAGACACTTAAGACACCTCAAAAGGTCAGTTTGGAAGAAGAGAAACCACTTAACATGAAGTACAAGCCTTTTTCCATTGGAAAAAACACTCAAAAACTAAAGTTTGGAGAGGAGCGCTCCCCTACCCACTATCAAGGAGTGCTGGCGCTCCCTGAGCCTCTTTGGGGGAGTGCTTGAGCACCCTGTGCACCCTTTTGGGGGAGAGATACCCCTTTTTTAGCAAATTAAGGGTTTGTTGAGGAAAATAAGGGAATAAGGTAGTTGTATTCGAATAGATGGTCAAGGAATGATCTTAGTGGAGATCCTCAACTAAAGGAGAAGAATCCTCAACTCATCCCAAAGATATCTCAAGTGGTTGGACCTCTCCAAGGTTATATAAGGAGACCTTCTCATGGTGAAAGGTACAATGGAGATTGGGTATTACATCAAACTTATGATCTCATGAGTGAGATGCCATAAAAGCAATCAATGAATATTATTTGAGCAAAGGGGTTGGACAAGGAGAATTGGAAGAAGCTGTTGCACCTTCATTCAAAGGATTGTAAGTACTTTTACGTGTTCTCATTAATATAATCAATGCTTGGCCTGTTTATTTCAAACTTGTGCTTGTTCCATATGAGTTTGTCTACAATATATGGATCTATGATTGAGCTAATCTCAGTAGAGTAGGAAGTCCATTGTATCTTTGTTTGTTTTACATGACCTACTAGGGAGTCCAAGATTGAAGCTCATCTAGGACTTTAGAAGGACAAACACCACTAATAAGGTACATATCATTCTCCTTCTCTTTCATTCATTAACTTGATTAGATCTAAAAGGAAGTCAGTGTCCATGTTAAGAACTTTTCTATCTTGGCCTTAGGAGTCTAGAGGCCAAGAGGGAATCCACTTGTCCGCAGGGGGATTCACCTACAACATACTCGCATTCGTAAGAAGATGATTACAATGAAGCTCTGAAGGCCTTTTTACAATAGACAAGAATGCAAAAAACCCTAGACATCCAAAAATCTAACCCTAGGAGATGAAGCGCCAAAAGTTATGTGAGCTCCGTTTGGGTAAGTTAGTACATCAACTTCTCGAGGTCATAACTTTTGCAAATGATCTTTGTTTTAGGCACATGATATCCCATTGGAAATTTATTGTCGTGGAGATTCATTTTAGGTGCAATATCGAAGGAACTCCTATATTGAAAACCCGTTTTCCCAAAAAAACATCCTTTAGGGCCTCAAAATGGCCCCGAAAGTTAAAAACTGCTAAAAATTGTAAATTACCAAAATTGCCAGAAAACTATTTTGAGATAGTTGGAAAAGGTGGGTGGCCACCGATATCCACCTAGATCACTAGTGAGCCACTTTCCCTAGTGAAGGAGTTGGATTTCTTTTACAACTCGATATATCTCGATCCTGTGTTGGCGGGTGTTCTTGATCTGTGTGTCCATAATCCGATCAGTTGTGGCTTGTTCCATGTAGTCTAGGTTTAACTATGTTGGTGTGAGTTGTTATGCCATGTCATATGTGTCCAATAGAGGTGGAAAGTAAGGCTGAAGGCAGTCCACATTGAACAATGGGTACAGAACAAGGAATGGTGGGATATTGATCTCGAAGGCATTGTCCCCTATAGCCTTGGTGATGGTGTATGGCCCATATCAAAGCGGTCGAAGCTTGCGGTGTGGTCTAGCAAGGTGCTCCTTTTACAAATGTAGCCATAATTTGTCACCCACCTGGAAGTTGTGTTGCACCTGATGCTAATCATGTCACTTCTTGTACTTAGCATTGGATATGTCCAATATGTCATGAACCTTTTGGCGAATGTGTTGAATGCGCTCAATGAATCTCTTCGCCTTGGCAACTTCAAACTAGAAATGAGCCAAATCAGCCTAAGTAGCTGCAAATGGTATGGCTATGTCAATGGGACATAGTGCCTGGAATCCCAAGCCCACCTGAAAGGGGATATGGTCAGTTGAACTATAGAGGGCCTGGTTATAGCTATGTTGTACATAGAGGAGGATCTCATCCCATGTGTGTGGATTCTTTGAGTTCTACATGCGCAAAATGTGTACAATCATCCTGTTGATGACCTCTGTTTGGCCATCAATTTGGGGATGGAAAGCTATGGACTTGGTGATCTTGGTCTCCATCATTTACCAGAGGTTGGACCAAAATGTATTAAGGAACCTGTTGTCCTAGTCTGAGATGATAGACTATGGGATATGTTGATGGGTCCTAAGTGCCTTGATTCAACAGCAGGAACCAAACCTGGCACTAAGGCCCAATTAGACTCTGCAGCGTTTAATAGTGGAATGGTTCTCCAGATCTTTCGATCTGGCCAATTTCTTGATGGGCTTTATGTTTTCTTGTGAAGGCTCTTCCTTCAATTCGAACTATCTCTTTTTGTATTTTCTCTTGGGTGGGATCGATATGAGATGTAAGTCGGTATAAACCAACTTGGCAACAAAATAGAATTAATCTTAACTACTGGGGAAGAGGATGAAATTGGGATAACCTGCTTCTCAAGAATGCAGATGAAAATTTTACACCACAGGCCTAGTACTAATACATTAACCATGTGAGAATCCAATTACTGTTTGAGAAACTAATTACCAAAAAGAAAACACATATGCGATAAGAAAATGGAAAGAAAAATAATTCACCTACTTAATCATCCATCACATAATAACACCATGATTCATCCCCATCATTAAAGTAAAGAACAACAAAATATTGCACCAGATAACTTGAAAATAGATTAAATAGCTCTTACCCATTACAACATCACTCATGAAACGAGATAGGAAATAGTTCTTTTCCACGTCCAATCACATGCATTTGATGAAAATAACTTTTTCTTTGGTCCAGAAGGACTTCTCAATTCAAAGGCAGCTTCAAAATAATTCTTAACAACCAAAAAGAAAGAGTTCTTGCAACAACCATTAACCCTTAACTAATTGGTCAATGTTCTTATTTATAACATAAAATTCAACTGAAAATAACAGTTAAGTGTAGTTTAATGAAAACAAAATTCGCCACATGGCGTCTTCTTCTAGCAGTTTCTTTAACAGTTAACTCAAGATATCCCTTCGAAAGGGTGACTTTTCTCATACTATGACCAACTGATAAACAACTCATCGCAAGTTTGGGCCCATGGAAATATGTGTTGCTCCATCAGAGCCGCATAAATTCCTCTGACCTCCACCGCATGCGCTCAGTAATTCACTAGACTAGTGTTTAACTATTGTAGCACAGTTTGAGCTATAATAAAATATTCCATAAATCTTTGCACTTGTCCTGGTGTTGCGTCGGTCACCTTTGCTAGCTCTTCAGCCCATAATAAATCTTTCTTGGTATGCGATTTGACTATGTCTTACAAGTCGACAAAGTTGTCAAGGTTGCTGAACTCGGGGAGTCTGATATCCTTTATTGCTTTGTTAATTTTCCCCCAATGTTTCTTTCATTTGGCCCATAGTTATTGAATTTCTTGGTGTGGTTCCTGAGAAATATTAGCCCAATACCCAGCTAATCACTTCATGCGATCAAGATTTATTTTGCCCAGCATCTGGATGTTGTGTTCTTCTTTATCTCGGCCCTGTTGAACTGCATCAATGTATTTGAGTCTCTCTATGGCTTGTTGCACCCTTTCATGCCACCACTCCATATCCTTACACGTTGTGAGTGCCATGAGAGTGTCTTCCTAGAGCGCAACTATCTTTTTAGTAAAAAGGTGCCTCTCTTTTTTGAATTGGTTGTGAGCTTCTTCAAACTCACTTCTTAGGTATACCGTGGTCTGAGTGGCACCCTAATAGTATTTAGCCAGGTGGTTCAAATGTTCTAGTTCCTTAAGGAAGGAGGCCAACTCCTTTTCATCTCATTTGGCTCTGTCCAGAGTGGCATCTGAGAGTGCCATCCCCACGCGGAGGAGCTTAGATGTTCCGGCATTTTCTATGTTTATCAAGTTTTCCTCTGTAGTGATGAGGATGGAGCGATCCAACGTGATCCTCCTTTTCTCTATAGTTCTCTGGACTATGTCCTTCCTCTTTCGATTGTAGGAGATCACATAAATATCATCTACCTCATCCATAGGTTCGGGAATCTGTTGATCACCCAATGTGAGTGTGTTTCCCAAATTTCCGGTGGTGTATATTTGTTCAAGATCAGGTTCTTAAACTTTCTTGTTGTGCTCCAAAGGCTCGAGTCCACCTTTCTCTTATCAGGGATATGAGTATCGAGTGGAATAGAGGTGTCGGGAAAAGACTCGATACTTACTTGTTCATCGACTATTGAAACATCAATTTCATTTTGTGAGGATCCTTCATTTGGCTCATTTGGTTCTTACTTGTCCTTCAGATTGTCTGTTCGGGTTTCCGATGCATCAAGCCTCTTTCTGTCAGGAATATTTTCTATTTTTATTTCCTTTCATGGGATCTCCTAGGTTTGGACCTCAGGAGAAGGAGAAGAATTATTCTCAGGTCCCTTTTCTTCTTAGACATGCACAGGGGTCCCGCAAAATGCCTCCAGGATTTCATCATCACTATATATATTTATAAAATTGTTCAAAGGATTAGGTACACTTGTTTCTACTTATACCTGACCTATCTCTGGTTGATTCATCACACCTACCTGTGAGCCAGTTGGTGGCATTGTGGATTCAGGGTCATATGACTCATTGATGTTATCAAGTTTCATGAAATCAGGGTTGCTTGGCCCTACTGGGATTTTGTTTGGGCTATCGGTCGGAAGCTTTTCCAATCTGACAAGGTCTGGGTTATCCCACATCTATTTCATTATTTGTTGGGCCTATTGATACATGATTCCCCCCATCCCTTGCACAGCTTGAACCTCAAATAAATTCCTATATTGTATCGGGGTTACTTGGAGAATATTTGTTGTTTCGGTGGCTTCTTGTGGAGATTCTACCGCTTTGACTGATTCTAATGCTATCCTTTCTTTGCTGGCCCTGACAATTTTTTTATCAGATTTTTCCAAGACTGTTGATTTCTCATCCCAAATCATGGCCTTAAACCTGGTTTCTTTAGGGTTAGCCATCCTTGCCACCACCTCATCCCAACTTTGAGCATTTTCGGTGAAGATCTCATCCTCAAACTTATCATGGGAATATGGCCAGTGGGATGATACTTGTGACATGTGCTTCAGGACCAGACCCTTGGGTTCATGCTTGTAAAAGCAATATGAAACCCATAGGGTATGAAGGCTCGCTTCTTATCCTTTACCAACTACTAGTCGATTTCCCCAACTACTAGTCGATTGGGGACATATACAGGTAATAGATGGGGTGCTCTGGTGGCACCAAAAACCCTCATGTAAGTATCACGCTCATCTAGATACCAATGGCCAACTTTCGATACAACCTTTTTGGTTGCATCTGACAACCTTGGGCACTCTTTATTGAACAACAAGAAATAAATATGTGAGATAAACTGATCGCAGATGAGAGAGTAGGATTTCTTGTACTTATTCTCCCATAATATGTCGAAATACACATGGACTGGGAGCTCTGATGTGTGCCAGCTCAAGTTCATTTAGACAAAGACATTTATGGCACAAATGACGTCCAATAGATAAGAATCCATATAGAAGGATGGGGTTTCTCCCTCTTTCGGTGTTTGAGCCTGTTGTATGCAAGTGCTCAGCTATTTGGAGATGATGGCACTCCAGTTAAAACCTATTCTAGAAATGGCTATCGTATAAGCTAGAGGCATACAAGGCTCTGAAAACCTGGAGCAGTCTTTCTCCCCATGCAATCGGCAGAGGAGGGACATTAGATAGATGTACGGCTCCCTCAGGTTAGCAGTAGGGTACCATCCAGTGGTCTGATTGGTGAAATTTGTATCCTCTGTCCACCACGACGCTATCGCCTTGCTGGTGTCATTTTTCTCATAGAAGTTTACAATAAAATCAGTGTTTAGTCATTCTTTCGGATCTCTAAGCTTGTAGTAATTATTCACTTCCCCTGGGAGAAAAACCTTGACACACTCATCATTTTCGTCATTAATAAAACATCTTTGTGTGTCAGTGTGATCGATAAGCCATTTCAAGAGTTTGATGCAGGGGAATACCGAAGTCTTTCTCACCACCATGTGCAGATATGCCTTTCGAACATTACAGAGGACTTCATCGTCGAGTCTTCTCCTATCAGGATCGATGTGGAGGGTATATTCAGGGAATTCCTCCCACTTGATTTTCTTTAAAATTTCTTCCCAACGTGGGAATACTGTCTTGGTCCTAATGTTCACTTGTATGTCTCCAAAGGCCAGGGGTTGAACGAAAGCCTTCTTGGTGGCTTTTTTTATGACGGGCACTGGCTTTGGAGAAAATTCCAATTGTCTTGCAACCATTGGGGAAGAACATTCTGCCATCTCTAGTTCTTGTATCTTTGGTGTTCTTGGAGATTTCCTGGTGGTGGGCTTCTTTGGAGGCATCGTTCCTACAACCGCAAATGATCCTTTAGGCAAGTGTATAGAGTAAAATTGAATAAAAATGTATGAAATGAAGCATAAAACATCCATAGACCGGTACATACCTGTAACGCTTGCTAAAATATTGTTTAATACTCACTGGACCTTGGAAGCTATCCCCAAACTGCTTGTCTTGCTCCTCTAGATGTTTCAAACTCCTTCGTGCACATAATAACCTTGTTTACAATGAGTCAAAAGAATATAACGGGAGTGTTCCTACCAGTCGTATCAACCAGTTAATATGAGTAATGGGTGAAATTCAAAAAACTCTACTGCCGAATATCTGCAAATAAATTCTACGTGGTTTGACAGCGGAGGCACAGATGGAGATTGTAATATAACAGATATAAAATGTATGCAGAACATAAATAAAATGCTAGTAATGGCAGAATAACAACAATATAACCAGAACATTCACCATAATAACACTGAAATGATATAAGAATAACAACAGAAATAACACTTTGAATCTAAAAGCAATGTTCATGGGCCTCTTTGGGGGGAAACCTCCAGTTGAGCAGAGCTCTATTACAATAATATCCAAGCTAGGGTTCTCATACCCTCGAATCCTATTTATACTAAAATGAAGAATCTAGAGGAAGATCCTTCTAGAAGCGGAAGCTTCTATTAGGTCTTCTTACATCTGCCTTATTCTATTTTATTGAAAGGCCTTATTAATATTGACCTGTATTACATCCAAATATATTGTTCTACCTATGTGCCAGTTAGGACCCTGTTGACGGGAAAAATTGACCGTCCTTCAACTGGAAGAGCGAGTCCGGTCCGGGGTTGTCTAACTAACCCAAGTTGTTTGGTGTAACTCGTTTTGACAGGTTTAATGGCTCCGTTAGCCAATCTAAGAATCCTAAAAGAAACAAATAAAAGAGAAAAATAACTAACTAATTACTAAACACACTATATATATGTACATATGTTCAAATGTAACTATAGTAGTTGTATTTAAGCAAAGATATACAAGTCTTGTTTATTTACATGATTTACAAAATGCAAGTTTTAATCGAAACTTATGAAAATCGATGTGAAAAATGATTGCTTCTAGGAAGCAGATGAAGAAAACACATAAAAATATTTATTGTTTTTTTTTATAAATTTAAAGAATCTTGCAAAAAATAGTTAATGAAACGTGAACATGTGGATAGTCAAAGTTGAACCATACATTCTAGTTTCAATGATATGTAAATGATAGAAAAATACAAAGAAATTATCCTGTCAGTGAATTAATGAGGTGTATCCAAGCATCTACATGAGTGGTGAACATCCAACTGCCAAGTCCAAGAGAGAAATTTGCAATGAACCTTATGACTGTTCTAAATAAATTCAGAACATGTATTGGCATCTTAGGTTTTAATGACAGAAAAGGAAACACAAACATAAACCTGTGATCTCATAATTATACATGATTACAACAAGATAAATCTGGAAGCAATCTATGCATTTTATCATTCAATTTAAAATTCAAAGATAAATCTCGTTATTTAAATCGAATATATAATCACAACATTTGTATTTTGATGAAGCAAATAATAGATGGTATTTATAATATAAACCTCCTACACATCACAGATCATTTAATCTAAAGATATCAGACCTGCACATGTAACAAGATTAAAAAAAAAACATAAATAACAACATTATAAACAAAAAACTAAATCCAAAATGCATATATGTTGTTCTATTAAGTTTTTTGAATCATTTGTCCATTTTGTAGTCCTGGAAGAATTGTTTTGGATAATAGACTTTAAAGATTGAAAAAATTAATACATAAATGATAATAATTAACCATGTATTGATAAAAAAGACTAAA